>CAUYQV010057437.1:0-35878 GCA_963574575.1 Galagoides demidoff | reverse complement strand
CTGATTGCGATGGCTAAGACTTCCATTACAATGTTAAAAAGCAGTGGAGACAATGGGCAACCTTGCCTGGTTCCTGATTTGAATGGAAATGTTTTCAATTTTACTCCATTCAGTATGATATTGGCTGTGGGTTTGCTGTAGGTGACCTCTATCAGTTTAAGAAAAGTCCCTTCTATACCTATTTTCTTAAGTGTTCTGATCATGAAAGGATGCTGAGTATTGTCAAAAGCTTTTTCTACATCAATTGAGAGAATCATATGGTCTTTGTTTTTTAGTTCATTTATGTATTATATTTATAGATTTACTTATATTGAACCAGCCTTCAGACCCTGGGATAAAACCCACCTGGTCGTGATGCATAATTTGTTTGATGTGTTGCTGGATTCCATTTGCTAGGATCTTATTGAATATTTTTGCATCAATATTCATTAGAGATATTGGTCTATAATTTTATTTTCTTGTTGGGGATATGAGTGATATTTGCTTCATAGAATATGTTGGGAAGTATTCCTTCTTTTTCTATGTTTTGAGAAATGTTAAGTAATATAGGTACTAGTTCCTCTTCAAAGGTTTGGTGGAACTCTGATGTGAAGCCATCTGGTCCCGGGCTTTTCTTCTTGGGGATATTTGTTATAGTTGATGCTATTTTAGAACTTGATATAGGCTTGTTCAACATTTCCACTTCTTTCTGGCTAAGTCTTAGAATGTGGCATGTTTCTGAGTATTGAGCTATTTCCTTCAGATTTTCGTGCTTCTGAGAATAGAGTTTTTGTAATATTCATAAATTATTTTTTTGTATTTCTGAGGAGTCTGTTATTATTTGGCCTTTATCATTTCTGATTGATGACATTAGGGATTTTACTCTTTTATTTCTGGTTAGGTTAGCCAAAGGTTTATCTATTTTATTGACCTTTTCAAAAAACCATTTTTTTTGCTGATTGATCTGTTGTACAATTTTTTTTTTTTTGTTTTCAATTTCATTTGATTCTGCTCTAATTTTAGTTATTTCTTTTCTTCTGCTGGGTTTCAGGTTGGAATGTTCTTCCTTTTCCAGTTGCTTGAGATGTCTCAATGTCTCATGAAGTTGTTGACTTCTTCTCTTTCCATTCTTTTGAGGAAGACTTGCAAATGCTATACATTTCCCTCTTAGGGCTGCCTTTGCAGTATCCTAGAGATTCTAGTACCTTGTATCTTCATTATCTTTTTGTTCCAAAATTTGGCAACTTCCTTCTCAATCTCATCTATGACCCAGCTGTCATTCAGCTTGAGGTTATTTAGTTTCCATGATTTTGTATGAGTATATAGATTCCTGTTTTTACTGAGTTCAACTTTTATTCCATAATGGTCCAAGAAAATACAAGGAATAATTTCTATTCTTTTAAATTTGTTGAGGTTAGACCTATGACCTAAGATGTGATCAATTTTGGAGTATGTTCCATGGGCTGATGAGAAGAATGTGTACTCAGTTTTGTTAGGATGAAATGTTCTGTAGATGTCTGTTAAATCTATTTGTTGAATGGTTAAGTCTAAAGTTTCTTTGCTGAGTTCTTATTGGAGGATCTATCCAACACTGCCCAAGGGGTGTTAAACTCTCTGACTATTACAGTGCTGGAGGAAGTCAAGTTGCTCATGTCTGTTAGAGTCTCTCTTATAAATTGAGGAATATTCTGTTTGTGTGTGTAAATGTTAATAACTGAAATCTCATCTTTTTGAGTGTTGCCCTTAACAAAAATGAAGTGACCATCCTTATCTTTCCTTACTTTTGTTGGTTTAAAGCCTATTTTATTTGCAAAAAAAATTGCAACTTGCTTTTTTCTGATTGCCATTTGCCTGAATGATAGGCAACCATCCCTTCACCCTGAGTTTATATTTATCTTTTAAGGTAAGCTGAGATTCTTGTATGTGGCAAATATCTGGTATGAGTTTTTGTATCCAGTCAGCCAACCTGTGCCTCTTTGGAGGACAATTTAAGCACATTAATTGAGAGTATTGATAAACTTGGTAGTATTTTGGGTATTTAGTATTTCAAAAGTCCAGTGAACATTTTTAATCCTTTTGCCACTGTGGAAGTTGGAATTTGATAAAAAGTTTCTGAGTGAGTTTACTTTGGTGGTAGAGCATTGTGCTTATCATTGTGGAAGATGGGTTTGATGGAGAGCTGGTTTAGTTATGGCAAATTTCTTCAACATGCAAATGTCATTAAAGTATTTAATTTCTCCATCATAAATGAAACTCAGTTTAGCTGGATACAGGATCCTTGATTGAAAGTTATTTTGTTTTATAAGGTTAAAGTTTTATGACCATCGTCATCTAGCTTGACAAGATTCAGCAGAGAGATCTGCAGTCATTCTAATATTCTTCCCCTGGTAGGTTATGGTTTTCTTTCATCTGGCTGCTTGTAGAATTTTTTTTCATATTAACTTTGGTGAAGTTAATTATAATGTATCTAGGAGATGTTTTATTTGGATTGAGTTGTGCTGGGGTTCTGAAACTGTCTGCTATCTGGATTTCAGAATCTGTTGCCACGTTTGGGAAGTTCTCCTCTATTATTTCTTGGAGTAGAGTGTCTGGACTTTTCAAAGCAACCTCTTCTCCTTCAGGGATTCCTATAAGGTGAATGATTGCTCTGTTGGAGTGCTCCCACAATTCTCTCAGGGAGTTGTTTGTTTTTGTTCTCTACTTCCCTTCCTCTTTGAGCATTTGGGAGTGTTCAAAAGCTTTGTCTTCAATGTCAGAGATCCTTTCTTCTGCCTACACCATTCTGTTACTGAGGGATTCTACTGTATTTCTCAGATCTTTGAGGGCTGCAAGTTCTTGCTTCAATATGTCAAAATCTTTGGTGATTTTATCTTTGAATTCATTGAATTCTCGAGACAACTTTTGAATTACTCCTTGAAATTCTAATTCCATCCTTACCTCCATTCTGTTGATCTTATTTGTTGTCTAAATTCTGAACTCGATTTCTGACATCTCAGCCTTTTGTTTATGAATGGGATCATCTGGTGTACCTGTTTTGTCATTCCTTGGGGGAGTTGATTTACTCTCATTATTCATGTTGCCAGAGTTTTTCTGCTGATTCCACCTCCTGATTATTTTTCACCATTTAGCTAGATGGTCAGGTAAGGTAAAATTAGATTCGGGGCTCCTGGAGTTGTGTTTAACCAGCCCTTTGCCAGGGATCTGGGACTGGTGACTGTAGCTTTTTCCCTTATATCTTTGTGTATAGTATTATAGTCTGAGGCTCTGGGGACCTGCTTGGTGTGGTGGGGTTAGGTGGCTATGTCTTATTCAGCTGGTCTTTTTCTGATCCTAGTGGATCAGTGACTCTGGGTTGAAGTCTCAGCCATGGAGAAATACAGGCAACTAAGACACACCACCCACCATGGGCAACAACTGGAAGAGGAAAATCAACCTTTCCATTGCCACACAACCAGGGTAGCATGTGAGAGGGCTCTTGGGTGATTGACCCAAGATTGGTCTATTTCCAAGCTGTCTGTCCATTGAGGGTCTGGTGGCCCCTGTGCACCCCAGCTGGGGCACAGGAAATAGGTTCTATCCAGGACAGCAGTTCATACCTGAGGCATCAGCCTGGACCCCCAAGACTGACCTCAGGACAGAGACCCAAAGAAAGGGAATTCCTTTCTGTCCCAATCAGATTTAAGGCTTGTATTTCCTGACATTTGCTTCAGTTTGTTTTTTCTTTGAAGTTAAAATTACCTAGGTTAAGATTTTCAGACATTTAAAAAAGCCAAAACCACAGAATCTCTGCAGGCAGAGGCAGGGCCAGAGAGGTGGTAGGGCAGGCTCAGGTAGGTTAAGATTTCCAAACCAATTGATTCAGTCAGTACCAACTCTCAAGTGGGAGTGTTCAAAAGATCTCCAGCAACTAGATAGCTGAGTTCTACTGGCTGCTCAAATGTGGCTCTCTCTGGTGCTCTGTGGAGTCAGAAAGACCTGCCTAGTAGCAGAGTTGGACCAGGGGCTGGTATCTCCCCACTTTTCACCTATTTCACACCTAGTCACTGGTAAGCCCATGGGGCTGTGGTCCTACTCCCTCCAATAAGCAGATGTGCCAGGGTTTTGTGCCTACCAGAGTCAACGGAAAGTCTATGGCCCCTCAGCCCAGCCACCACCCTCTGCTACCAGCTGGCTGGGGGAGCTGAGGCCTGCTTGCCTTGGGTACTCAATGGCAACTGGGGAGTGTCCCACCTGAGCTCAGTCTGAACCTAAGGATAACAAGTCAGCAAATGATTTTCTCCCTCAGCCACCATGCCTTTGCCCCAGATGTTCTGCAGCACTGGTATCCTGTGGGGATAGGCCTGGCTTCCTCTGGTAGTCCTCAGAGTTGGAGAGATGTCTCTTCAAGAGTAGACCCCAGTTGGATCACTCTACCATTGCTGAATCTTTGTGGGAAGTGTCCCTACATAGCTTCCAGGTGGCTCCCAAGGCCAGGGAGGCAGGTGTAGCAGTGGCTCCAGCTGCAGGGCAGGGTGCACAGTGTGTTTGGTTCTGGCAGGGCTGGGGACCTGTCAATTCCAGCAGGGTAGGGTGTGCAGTGGCTCTGGCAGGGCAGGGGGCTTGGCATGTGGCTCTGGCAGGGTGGGAGCCCCGTGGCGACAGCAGGGCAGGGCTGTGGGTAGCAAGCCTCCTCCCGTAGTTGGTTTGCACTTTTACAGAGCCAAGCCCAACAGTCTCCCCACCTTCGTCTGCACTATTGCTGGGCTCACTGTTATAGTGAAGCTTTTCTACTACATATAGTGCCCAGACCTGGCAATGAACCACAGACATTCCAGTCTCTGCAGGGGTTAGGTTCTGGACTGTCAGGTGAGGGGGAAGGGTGGACTGGAAGTTCAAAATGGCTGGGAAAAAGTTAATTCAACTTTCATGCCTGGCAAGAGAGCACTCAGGGTCACAGCAGGGTCCCTCTGGAGCAGTAGTGTCCATTTCCTGCAACTCTCTCCTGTGGAGTGAGACAAGTGGTCTTCGGTTCACCACTCACCTATAGAAAACCTACAGGGAGAAAGAAAAAAAACTCTCTTAGGGGATGGATGGACACTTTTCCTTTGGGATGAGTTTTGTACCTGCAATTTGCTTTCTTGGAGTTGCAGCTTGCCTCAGCAGAGGTGATGTGCAGTTATCACTTTTCTTTGTCAGCTCAGCTCCCAGTCTTAAGCTTTACTGAGTACTTCTGGTCATAATTCTTCCTTCTGGATGGGAGCTTGTGTTGAAAGTTGGCTCCAGTCGGCCATCTTGCCCCTCCTCAAATGGTAAGCATTTTAAAGGTTATTAATCACAACCAAAAATCAATGATACCATTCAATTCCAAGGCCATTTTTAAAAAAAAGACAATCTTATCAATATCTGTTTCTGCGTGAGATCATTTTCTCCCATATTCATAGTTCAGGTTTAAAAGCTGCCTTTCAGAGGAAAGATACTCCAAAGCTTTGTCTGTGGCATTTTAAAAAGACTCAAAGTAAAAAATCTAGACTATGGACATAATGCCAGACATCCAGAGCTGTGCTGATCAGTAGGTACCTTCTAGCCACATTGAGCTATTTATTCTTAAATTGATTAAAATGAAATAATATTAGAGATTCATTTCCTTGATTGCAGTAAACATATTTCACATTCACAATAGCCATTATCACAGGACGTTCTACCAGACACTATTGATTCAGAGGATGAGGAATGGTAGTAAAAATTTTCATTGTTAGATTCTCAATGTTCCTCAAGATATCTGGTAACATGAAAAGTAACAATGACTTATTTTTCCCAAGCATGGCACATTCAGAGAAGATAACATTATCTTAAAAATTCATTTAAGCAAAATTTAATAAAACTCATCATCAGTACTCTAGGTACTAGTGAAGCAAAGGTGAATAAAATGTGATTTCTGACTTTGAGAGGATTACAGTCTTGTGGATGAGCTGGACAAACATTCAATCATAACCCTCTGGGCCCTGCTGACCTATACCAATTTAACCCTATCCTTTAATTCCCCCTCAATTTTTACATTATTTGGTTTACTCATTGTTATTTACCATTATCTAAGAAAAAAATGCAATATATATATATTTTTTTAAAATTTGAGATTAATGTGAGGGTACAAACAACTAGGTTACAACATTTGCATTTGTTAGTAGAGTCCCTCTTGTAGTTGAGTCCTGTACCCCAGAGATGTGCCATGTACCCTTACATTGTGCCTATTAGGTGGGAGCACACAGCCCCCTCTTTCTTTTCCTCTTCTTCTTCCCTCATTCCTCCTCCCCCCAACTTGAATTGAATTGAGTTTTTCCCTTATGTGGTCATGTATCATATTGTCTACTGGCTTCATATTAGTATTGAGCATATTGGAGACCTCTCTTTTCAGCAGTACTCAATGTTTGCAACTAGTAAATAAGTGAACCGGTTTATCAGGCTCTTGGGATTAAGCCATCATTAATAAAACTGGATTTCAATATAGGAAAGAACAATCAAACTGGTTTTTCAGGTTCTCAGGTTCATGTAATATAGTGTGGTTTTTATTATAACCATGTTACATACTAAACAAAGAAGAAGGAGACATTGGCTTTTTCTGGAGGAATTAAAGAAGGTCTTAAATAGGAAGTAATAGGCAACCTATTATAGTAGCTGAACAATTTTTTAAATTTAATTTTTTTATCTCCATAGGATTAGGGATATGAGTAGTTTTTTGTTACATGGATGAATTGCATAGTGGTTATGCCTCGATTTTTAGTGTACCTTTCACCTGATTATTGCACATTGCACTCAATTTTCTTCCCTTGTTCCCTTTCCCCTTCTCTTTTTCTGAGTCTCCAATGTCCAAAACTATTTTTTCTTAAGAACATATAGTAGTAACACAAAATAAAAGGCTCGGTCTTTTCTGAAGTCTGCATAAGTAAATTTGGGAATGGCTCTGACTCTGAGACAGTATGCCCCACGAACATTCTACAACATGCTCTTGTGAATGTGTTTCCACCGAGTATGGTTATCAAGCTATGTACTGAATTTATTTTGTGAATATAATTTGTTCTAGTGTATAGTTTTTTTGGGAAATTCTGGACTAATGACAAGTGATATTGGACAGGAAGTGATTAAACAGTACAGGGCCAGAGGATTCTCAAGGTATCCTGCCAGGTCACGATGGAGGGTGTAACAGAGAGACTGTCAGGGACTTGGGTGCAGGTGGCTCCATCTTTGTGTGACTCTTCCAGGTTTTTAGATGTCCTTCTCAGCACCACAGCTTGAGGAGAATGCTGGTAATCCCCAAGAGCGTGCTGGGCTAAGAGAGTAAGGGAATAGAAGATTCCGGCTGAGAAGACCCAGGATTATTGTGTCTGAAATCTTCCAGCCTGGATTTTTGTGGGACAGAAGTTCAAGACGGTGTATGGGTCATTCTGGGGTGGGCTTGAGGGTCCAGATACAGTCAGAAGAAAGACTCTTCCTTCACTATGCTAGTTAAGCACAATCATCAGTTCCTCAGGTAAGAAAGACTGAAAATTAACCAGAGAGCCATTGTAAAGTGTTGTATGGAATTATGGATCGGTGTTTGTATCCTAGGGTTCAATCAGGAAAACAGGACCATTAGGGGGTGTGTGTTTGTGTATGTGTGTATGTGTGTGCATAGTAGAACCTTCATAGTATCGTCTATTGACACTGACCCCCTCCTTAAGTTGACCTAATTTTCATAGACTGGACATGCACCACATGTACGTGTCAGTACAGGAGGCCTAGTTCCTTACATCGCCCACCTCTGTATGTTTGTTACAGTTTGTTACAGTCCCTTGGGCGGTCAACTTGGAGAAGTTTCACTGTGTGTATATATACATATATAAACAAAACAATTAGAGACTTGTTACAGGGATTTGATTTTATATAATTATTGGAGCTGGTAAAGCAGTATCTGTAAAGATGTCTGATCTTGGGGTTCAAAGTCCACAGGGCAGGGAGTGGGGAAGGCATTAGGGATGGTAAGTGGAGCAGAGCAAAAGCAAGCTAGAACCCCCAAGTCTGAGCTTCTGGAGCATGAGGATAGACTGAAACTGGAGTCAGCTCTGTTCTCTGCCCTGATGATCTTGTGGAAGCAGTGACTCTGTATTATGGAGCCGCACACACACCAGACTTAGAAGGTGGGGCCGCTGGAGGAGGAGCCCGGGGCAGGTGGGGCAGGTGGGGCCTGGCTGTTGCTTCACCAACCAGGTGAGAAAGCAAAGACAGTGTGGGAGCTACAAAAGTGGCTGCTCCTTCCCTCCCACCCTGCAGATGGCACTCAGGAATCCCTCCTGGAGCTCATCCTAACCAGAAACTCCCAGGAAAGGGGATCCTGAAAAATACTGTTCAGTCTAGCCAAGCTGACAAATGGAAAAGCCACCACAGTCTAATTACAGAGTGGCAGGCAGTTCAGGCATACTTAACAATCTTTAGCTAACTTCATAAAGCCATGTGCTAAAACAACCAAGACTATTTTTATTATTAATATATAGAGATACTCAAATGGAGTGGATTCTGACTATTCCAGTTAAGATTCCGGGGCCTAAAGTGGGCAAAACCAAATAAGCAACACTTCTCAGAGATTTTTATTTTGGTGAGGAAAGGCCAATGTGACCTTAATGTTTACAGCCACTTAGACTTGGCTACTACCTTTCAGGTGGTCTAAAATCAGAGAATTAGATGCAGGTTTCTCTATAGGTATGTCAAATTTAACTAGGGGCTGAAAAACTGACTAGGTACATTTCTTAATTATTTATTGACATGAACCCATGGAGTTAAGAAACTACCTTTTGCATAGATGTGGGTATTGAACCACATAAATAGACACATAAACATATATAACCCAAACTAGTGTATTCCCAGTCTGCTTCTATCTAGCAGGATTTCAGTAATGACTAGTCCTTTTATAAGCAATGAACATGAGACAAAATGGGAATTGAAAGAAGCAGGGATCTTAACCAATAGTGTTTAAAATTTCTCACTTTTGCAAATTTTACAAAACCACATTTTTTTTTTTTTTTGAGAAAGAGTCTCACTATGTTGCCCTGGGTAGAGTGCCGTGGCATCACAGCTCACAGCAACCTCAAACTCTTGGGCTTAAGCAATTCTCTTGCTTCAGCCTCCCAAGTAGCTGGGACTACAGAGGCCCACCACATGCCTAGCTTTTTTTTTTTTTTTGCAGTTGTTTAGTTGGCCTGGGCTGGGTTTGAATTCACCACCCTTGGAGTATGTGGCTGGTGCTGTAACCACTGTACTATGGGCACCGAGTCACAAAACCATGTTAATATGAAAAAACATTGTTTCTTTTTGGAGAAGACCAGGGGAATAAGGTACACAGAATTGTTTGTGATAAATTTGCCTTTGGGCCATGCGATGTCGTGACTGACTTTCAGGCCTCTGAGGTCACTATTCACAATGCTTAGCCCACTTATAAGAATACATTCATCTCTTATTAACTATACATTGAAGGAAGAATAAAACGTGTGTGTGTGTGTGTGTGTGTGTGAAAGAGAGACAGAAAGAGAAGAAGAAATTGAAAAGGAAAAAGAGAAAGGGAGAAAGGAAAGGAAGGTGCAAGGTCACTGAATCATTCAAAGACAAATCTTGGACTAGAATCCAGGTAATTTGTTCAGTTTTTTAAGAAATGAAATAACACTACACATGTATCTTATAGACCTATTCTTGGTAATCTATAGTTATAAAAATATGAGAACCATCCAATGTCACATTTATTATAACATGGTATATAAAAGTAACATATATGAGAGAAAAATTAATACTTTGTTCTCTGATAATATATTATGTGAAGAACATTTTCATGGATCAATAGGGTCTTCATGAAGATTTCATTTGGAAAGTTTTGGTGTGTAATTTTTCCTTGTTTAGTGATGAAATGTAATTTACATTAGGGGTCAGGAATGATTAATTTGGAATGTCTAGATCTCGAGTGTCTCTGAATGGAACCCAGGTGGTTCGTGAACTTAGCTAGGAAAAAAGAGCTATTTTTCCCACTATTTCCTAACTGGAATTTAACATTTCCTTAAATTATGAATACAGTATAGGCAACAAACCGCAATGGTCTTTGCCCACGACACACATTTTCATATCACATTACTGTTGTTGGAGAATTATCAAACTATTTTTATTGGACTAATCACTATAGTGCTAATTTAATTAAATGTGCATCTAAGTGTAACACGTATTTGTCATGTTACACCTCTTGATAACTGCATTTCAATAGCGTTTCCTTTCTAATCCTAGTGTTTCACTTTATATATTTAAAAATATTAATGTGAAAAGGTGTCCATAGGTTGCCAAAGAGTCTGATGAACACAGAAAAGATTCAGAAACCGTGCCTTTTGCAAGGACAAAATGTCTCCCTTCATTGCAGTATTTTGTTCTGATTAGTATTCTAGAGCTGCTAATGGGAAATAATGACGCTTACAGCCACGGAACACAAGGGGGCAGCACATCATTGTTTAATTTCCAAAAATCAAATCTCATTTCCGGCCATTATCTGGATGCTAAATGTAACAGTATAACGTGATACATTTTCAGGAAATAAATTTTGATGCATTTCAGCCTTCTTGTTGATCTTAACCTGCTCTTTTTGGGGGCAGTATAAAGCACATATAGAAAAAGTTTCTCAGTTTGATAAAAAAAGTTTCTCAGTTAAAATTAAACCATTTGTAGAGCTTTTTCTAAATGCTATGTTCTCTGACTCCCACTCCCAAACAAACAAACAAAAAATCTAAAAGCTTTATAAAAACAGACTTTTTCTTCCTTATAAAGCACACAGACCATGATTTCATTTACATAGTTGAAGTAATTGAGGTCAGTGTGTCCATAGGGTAATTCATGGATTACATAAAACTCCCCCCCAACATACTCTATGTGTGATCACATGTTCTTCTCTAGAACTAACATTTTTGATTCTTTAACCAAAAAATAGACAGGTAAAGGTGGTCAAATGATCCTTGGTGCAGTAGATTGCAAAATGGCTGCAATTTCTGATTCCTCTCATGGAAAGCCAGCCTGTTTCTCCATCTCATGAGTTTGAGCTGTTCCTGGGACTTGCTTTGGTCGGTGGGATGCGGTGGTGGTGTGCGGCTTCTCATCCTGGGCTTCAAGGCAGCGGCAGTGTTTCCTTTTGCTCTCTGCTTCCAGGACCCCGGCATTGGGCTCTCTGCGTTTGCATCTCACGAGAGAACATGCCTGAGTTAGTCTGCTGGAACAACAGATGTGAGGACACACGGAGGATGAGGCGCGTGAAGCTGGGTTCTCCCAGGCAGATAACCGCTACAAATGAGACCCTGCCAATGGTTAGTCTGCTCCCAGATCAATGAGAGGGGCCACCTGAGGCCAGAAGAGTCACCTAGCCTAAATTTCTGACCGCAGCTGACTCAAGATGTTAATAAACACTCACTTCTTGTTTTTGGAAATTTGCAGTGGCATTTATGCAGCATTATTTGCAGACTAGGTAATGGTTACAAACTATTCCTTATTTCTAATTATATATAAGATTATGACCAATCCACATATATTTTAACAAAATGGCATTCCATTGATGAAATATTTGGCATATGTGACATTTACTGAGTGTTTCTGCCCATTTAGTAAATCTAGTTTGATATTGGGTACATGTATAAGAAGTCAGGGTAGAAAAAGAAATTGGGCTAGGGGAGTGTGGATGTGTTATCTCCTGAATTCCTATGTTGAATCCCCAGTCTTCACAGTGATGGTATTTGAAGATGAATCTTTCAGAAGGTAAATTAGGTTTAGATGAAGTCATGAGGGTGGGACCCTTGTGATGAGACTAGTGCTCTTATAAAGAAAGACACGTCAAACTCTGTCTCTCCCTGAGTGTTCATGAAGATTTTTTGTCTGCACATAGAGAGATGTCAGCTGCCTACATGCAAGCCAGGAGAAGAGCCCTCAGGATAAAACCTACCTTGCTGGCACTTTGATTTTGGACTCCTTATCTCTGGAACTGGGAGAAATAAATTTCTGTTTTTTAGCCACCCTGTCTGGGGTATTTTGTTACAGCAGCCTGAGCTGACTCATACAGAATGGAAAGGCAAATTAGAAGGGAAAAAAAGATAACTAACAATTGAGTACTTTCCACCATTTGAAAGACTTGACATAATTTCATTTAGTCTCCTACAATGACCCAGTGAGGTAGTTACTATGACTACCATCCTAGTAGTAAACAGATGAGTAAACTAAGCAAAGGAAGGCTGAATAACACATCAAAGGTCTCATGGTTAATAACTGGCAGAGTCTGAATTCTTTTCTTTTCTGTTTGTTTTTAACTTTTTTTTTTTGCCTTTTAAGATAAATGAAAATATTCTTGATGTTTAATTATATGTAGCCAATCATTACAACCAATTTAAATTTTTAAAAAAATTTCAGATTAGTGCAAAGGTATGAGTGTTAAGGTTAAATTGTGTTCATTTCTATGGTAAAGTTCAAGTTGTATTGAGCCCTTCACTCAGAGGGGCATGCTGAACACCCTCACATCGTGCACATTAGGTGAGATCCCGCCAGTGGCCCTCCCACCTCCCTCCTCCTCTCTCCCACCTCATCCCTCCCCCTCACTAGACTATACTTGTTTTTTTTCTCTCCTTTGGGCATGTGGTTGTTTATATATTGGTTTCCAATATGTATTCCATATTAGTATGGAGTACAATTGAGTATATTGGATCCTTTTCTTCCATTCTTGAGCTACTTTACTAAGACGAATGTGTTTCAACTCCATCCAGGTAAACACAAAAGATGTAAAGTCTTCATCTTTTCTTATGGCTGAATAATACAGAGTCAGAATTTGAATCCAAGATGTCTGTCTGTAGAAACTGTGTTTTTAACTGCTATTTTATATTGTTAAGAAACAAGCAACAGTAAATGAAGGCAGGAAGAGAAAGACCTGGTGATAAGTGTTGGGTTGTCTGGTACATCGCACACCTAGGTATAGCGTGCTGCTTTGTTGAAGACATGAAGAGGCGCGTTTTACTGCATGGAATAGAGCAACATGTATGCACATTTGTAGGCATGAAGAAGAAGATGTCTAAGAACATTTTTCCAGCATTGTTCCATACTGAATACGTATTGAATGGATTTTCAAATTGCTCGTGTTCTTAATTTTGCCTACAAGGTGGCAGAATAACTTGATGATAATTAGGTTTGGCAGACTTAATTGCCCAGGTAGAGCACTTGGAATATAGAAAAAAGATTTTCCCTGTCCTGATAGGAGTGCTGCTCCCTTGGAGATGTATCATACAATTCTTAGCACTCTGACTGTCTAGCTGGAGAAGACAGGCCTCACTGAGCAAATTAGCTGGGGGCTAATTTTCTCCCAAGTGCCCCTCAGCTCCAGAGTAGATGTGTAGAAGAGAAACAAGGACATTTCCACAGCTTATTGAGAAATGTGAGGGAGGTCTTAGAATGGAGAGCCACTGTGCCTACTGGGGGCCCTGTGTTCAGGGAGAGAGGGGATGTTATCATGGAGGTTGGAGAGTGACTTGATGAAATGGCAAAGTGTCAGTGAATCCGTAGCCCCAGCATGTGCCAAGGGAAGGGGCAAGGTGGGGGCAACATGGATGGGGGAGACCATGCTCTGAGTGTGCAAGAGAGTATCTTCCGGCTAAGTCAGCCTCAGATGCTTCAGCCGCCCATGCAGAGAACGCAGGTCAGTGAGGACGAGACGCCAATGCACAGACCTCCCTCCCATTTCAGGAGACATGTAAGCTTCCCCCTAGATCCAAACCCTTTGGGGTGAAAATGAGGGAAGGGGAGAATATCCACCCCTAAGCTCTGGAGCTTGAATGGACTAACTGAATTCCAGAGAGAGTACGAGCTATGCGGGAAGTGACCCCTTTGCCTTTATTTGGCAAGTGTTGCTGAGTCTCATCTTCTATGTTCTCTTCCCACATCCAACCCAGTGACATAAAGAATGCACGAACGAGCCGAGCTTAGTTATGGACAAGAGAAATTTCTGCCCTTTTTAGTTGTAACTGTAAAAAGTAGAGCTGTTATACATCCACACACAAGCCACTTTCCTAGCAAGTACTCAGGCTGCTGTGTACCCTGCAGTATTAATCTGTTCCCTTTTGTTGGCATACGTTCTCTCTGATAGCTGCATTACTCAATTCTGGTCAGAGGAAAGAGAATATAGAGATAGTTGCCTATACTTTTCAATCATCATTTTGAAAACGTACTAATGTATTTCATTATGGACATGAAAAAGTATTTTTCTAAAGTGTCGTTGGAAGATACTAAATACTTAATGCATCTGTACTAGTTAATTATTGAGGCATAAAGAACCACTCAGGACTAAGTGGGTGAAAAAAAACAATGGTTATTTTTTTTATCTCACGGTTGCAGGGAAAAGAATTCAGAGATGGCACAATTGGCAAGGCTTGTCTTTGTTCTACAAGGACTGAGCCTTCAGCTAGCAGAGTTGAAGGAAAAGGCCGGGAGCCTCAAAGGCTGAGCTAGAGCTGGCGGGTATACTTCCAGGGTGGCTCTCTCACGTGACTGACAGGGTCTTGCTTTACAGGGCTGCCTGAGTGTCCTCATGGTGTGTCAGCTGGCTTCCCCAGAATCAATGATCCAAGGACTTAAAGCAGAAGCTGCAAGAATTTTTAGGACTATCTTCAGAAACCTCATAGCATCACTTCTGTAGCGTTTTGCTTGTTACACAGATCAGCCTGACTCTGTGTGGGAGGAGACAATCCCAGGATATTGTATCAGTTATCTATTGCTACTACTGATTATCTTAAAATCTAGCAGCTGAAAGCAAAACAGACATTCATTAGGTGATAGTTTCTGTGTGTGGGGAACCCAGATCGGCTGAGCTGGGTAGTTCTGGCACAGTAACTCTCATGTGGTTGCAGTCCAGCTGCCATCGGACGCCGCAGTTATCTGAAGTTCTTGAAGGACTGCTTCCAAGCTCACTTAGTTGTTAGGAGGCTTCAGTTCCTTGCTGTGTGGGCCTCTCCTAAGCCTGCCTGGGTGTCCTTGTGATATTGTGACTGGCTTCCCCCACAGTAGGCAATACAAAAGACAGAAAGAACCCCAGACGGAAGCCACGGGCTTTTAAACCTAATTTTGGAAGTGACATACTGTGTTAGTTTTCTACTGCTGCTGTGACAAATGGTAACCAATTTAGTAGCTTAAACAACATCAACTTACTATCGTAACACTTCCGGAGTCCAGAAGTCCAAGATGGGTTTTGCTGAGCTAAAACGGAGGGATTGACAGGATTGTGTTCCTTTCAGAGACTTCTGGAAAGAATTCATATCCTTGCCTTTTTTTTTTTAGCTTCTAGAGCAGTGATTTAGCACTGGTGCTCCATGGCACAGCTGTGAGAGGATCTAAGGTGTACTGTGAAAAAAATTAAAGACCATTAACTAAATTATTTTTGAAAAAAGCTCAAGGCATAGTAGGTATATATATATATATATAAACTCCTTTTTTTGATCAACATAATGTATGTGTGCATGGAAATTTAACTATAGGTTTGACTGTGCCATGAGATTAAAAAAAAGGTCGAAAAACAGTGCCCTAGAGTATGACTGCGTTGTCTGGCTTGTGGCTCGTCTTGCTGTCCCCAAAGCCATCAGCAAAGCATCTTCATATCTCTCAGACACTGACTCTCTTCCGTATTTTCAGGACCATTTTGATTACATTGCACCTACCCGGATAATCCAGGATAAATTTCTTCTGTAAAAATCCTTAATTAAATCACATCTGAAAAATCCCTTTCGCCATGTCACATACTCAACATATTCTCAAGCTTAGGATGTGGGAATTAGGATGGGAACATATCTGGGGAGCTCTTGTCCTGACTGCCACATGGACCTCCCTTTTGCCGTATCTTGTGGCTCACACAGACCAACCCTGGTGCAATGTTGGAGGGAATTACTCAAGAGAATATGAGGAGGTGGTGATCCCTGGGATCATCTGGCTGCCATATATTTTTACGTGACTATTATTTTACTTTGAAAAGTATTAATTATTGCTTCACAATACAGTACTGAAATCAAAACCTTCATAATTCTTAACATTTTTGGTTTTATTAGCTGGAGAATAATGATAATGATGACGATGAGTATCTAATATGTGCTAAGCATGCTGCATAATTCATCTCTAGTTTTGATCTTCATATTTTAAAAATCATTTTGTAGATAAAGAAACAGGCTCCAAGAAGCTAAATGATTTGAGCAAGTTTGCAGGGTAATATCAGACAGAGTAAGGATTTAGATCTACTTTGGTCAGATTTTGGTTTATGTGGGTTCCCGACCTTTGCCACCAAATACTCATGCTCTGATATAACTTCAGTGCTTACGTCAAGTTTTACTCGTAATCCTTAGGTAATATTAGACACGGTAAGGATTTAGATCTACTTCGGTCAGGTTTTAGTTCATGTGAGTTCGTCTCTCTCTTTGCCACCAACTATCCAGGCTCTGATTTAAGTAACTTCAGTGCTCAGAGTCAAGTTTTATTCATAATCATTAGTTGGAGTACTGATTCTTTAACTCTCTGATATAATTATTCATGTAATTTATGATCAATCTATAGTGGCAATTGTGTACAGCTAAAAGCTCATTATATTTGGGACAACTCAATTTCTAAACTTATACAGAAGATAATTATTATATTAGAAAATATAAGTCTTCATACATTTAAGCAACATACCATTATTTTTGGTTATTTCAAATTAAAAGAAGAGAAACAGCCTCATATAAAGCTTTTCTAGGTAAATTCTAATGTCACATAAGCTAACCACTGAGAAAACATTAAAAAAGGATTCCCTATATTTAGGCAAATCCTCAATTTATTGAACATCTGTAACAATCTATTTTGTGAAACACCAAAGTTCTATCTAAGGACAAGGGATAGAATCTTTTCTGTGACCTCTTCTTTCTTCTCTTTCCTTCATCCTATTTGTGAATAGAGTATTTTTATTAACAAATATTCACCCTATTTTTCTTAATTAACTGTCTTGAATACTCTCATTGGGAGAACACTTCTGGAGAGTTAATTTTAAAGAGCTCTTACATTCCCACACATAATCCCATCTCCAAGTAGTACCATATGACTCCAGGAGATGGTACTTTGGCATATCCTAGAGGGGTTGTTAAAGAGAAACTTGTGCTCAGAGTTAACCATTTCCACATGGGCAAAATAAAATAAAATAAAACCAATTTGCATCGTAGTGGAAGGAATTAATGCTACATTTAAAGGGTGATATGCACCATTTAGTCCCTGCGTTACGAGGTGGGGGAGTAGTCTGTCCAGCACACTTTAGAGTCAACAGGTTGTCTCTTCTCTTTATTCCCTTAATCTTTGCTGATCCATTTAAAAGAAAATGTCTTTAAAAGATTTATTTTTCACTTTCACCCAGTTTTTCTTATTGATCATCCCTTCCCAGCCCAGATCCCTTCATTTGCACATTCATTCATTCACTCAGGAAATACAGAGTGACGACCTACTGCATATAAAGAACTGCCTGGGGTGTTGGTACAAGGTCAAAGCTTCAGATTCTTCTGGCATCACTCCCTTCCTTCAGGGCCCCATAATGAGGACAGCTCCTTTGTGGCCTGAGCACCATCCCTGCCTTTATTCTTTGCATCCCTGGCAACACTGGACTGCAGAGCTCTTTCCAGCGGCACCCCAATCCTTCTTAACATGACACTCAAAGCAGCTATGACTAAAATGAAGTTTGCAGAGGAAAAAAGAGAAACATTCAGATGATTACCTGATAGTGCTGTGAGCACCACTGTGTCTTTGAGAAAAGATAGACAGAGAAACAAACCAACCAGAGCCTTCCTCCTCTGAGACCTTCTGGCTCAGTGAGAGTACCGGTTTCTTCCCTCAAAGATGGAGCTTACTGGAGCTCCCAGTAAGATGGGCTCAAAAATGCTCCCCTGGAGGAGAAAGCCTTAGGCACACCGAGAGAGAGGCAGACACAAGTGGTTTAATGCTCTAATCGTGTCGCACTCAACAGGGGAGATAAGAAAGGCATCAATAAATGATAAGTGTCGAGAAAGGGCTGACACTGCTGGATCTCTTTTATATCACTTAATCTTCAGATAAGTATTAATATCCTCAATGCGTGTTCTGATCACGCATTTGACAAGCGATGGGGGTTGAATTTTAGAACAAGTCTTGGATAATTCCCAAAGCCCACCTCTTTCACTACATCGAGTGGTTGCCCTTATCATGTGAATTTTCCCAGATTGGGATGGAAGAACACGACACATGTACACACAATGCATCTCCTCCGGTGCTGTAGCAGCAGAACTTCAGCACTAACTCTTTTCCAGCCATGTTCTCAACACAGAAATGGGTGTACAAGACACATCCCAGATTCACTGGTTTCTTTCCAGCTCAAATCTACAATACAAATTCTTCCAGCTCTAAAATTTCTATGATTTACAAAAAATCTAATCTTTGACTAAAAGAGGCACAGTCTGTACTTGTCTTGTGCCTAAATCTTCAGAGAGGGAGGGTAGTTTTAACGGCAGAAAACATATTGGTACAGAAGTCAGGTAAAGGCTTCTTACCCACTTGATCACTGGAGCTTAGACAAATCATTTAGTACCTTTGGAAAAAAAAGAATAAATTAAGCTTTTTTCCCCTGCGTTCCTCTTCTTTACTTGAAACTGGGGAAGGAAACAATGTGAGTTGCTACCTAATGGAAAGAAAACAAATCAAAGATTCATTTATTTATTCCTTCCCTCCTCCATCTCCCTCCCTCACTTGCTCATTCATTGACAGGTATTAAGCCATAGCAACACGCCAGCCACCATATGTGTTTTCTTATTTAATTCTTCCAGGAAAGCCAAGCAACAAGTAATTTTATTCTCCTTTTATGTATGGGAAAGCAGAGGGTCTGAAAGGATCAATGATGATGGGCCTGAAAACGATTTGGACTAGGGCCAAGACACTGGAACTCCAGAACCACTTTTGTTACTAATTTACTTTATGGGAAGAGCGTTATGTTCTCTGTGACTAGTTGTTTCTTTTAGAGAAAAATAAACTTGAAACATATAACCTTGAAGGTGACAGAAGTCCCTTTTCACTACTTGAGTTGTGAGCCCGACTCCTACAAAACCTTTTGCTTTATTTTTCCCCCTTTACATTTAATTTATATATTTTTTCTCCTGTTTCAGTTTACGATTATTGTTGCTGCTGAATTAATCTAATCTGACGTTTTTAACTAGAGATAACAAATCTATGATATTTGGGTCAGACACCGTCTCATTAGTTGTGGACCAGAATACAAATACAGTGCAGGCAGGAACGTGTCTCAGGTCCTCCTATGATACAGCAGGACCTCTGTGAGTTGACCACCCAAGGAACTGTAAGGCACTGGTCAACATATGGAGGTGGTCAATGGTCTATGGTACTGATTCGTACATGTGGTACACGCCCAATCTATGAAAATCAGGTCAACTTAAGGAGGTGGTCAAGTAGGGAGGTGGTCCACGGTGGAGGTCCTGCTGTATAATGCCTGATGGGAATGCCAAGTTCATCTAGTTCATCATTCTTTTTCTCATATAAATGGCTAGATTGACGGTGGGAACCTGATACAGCAGCAGTCTCCAACCGTTTTGGCACCAGAGACTGATTTCATGGAAGATAATTTTTTCCACAGCTGGGGTGGGCATTAAATTCTCCTCAGGAGAGTACAGCCTAGATCCCTCAAATGCACAGTTTACAGTGGAGTCTGTGCTCCTGTGAGAATTTAATGTCACCACTGAAGGGACAGGAGGCCGAGCTGAAGCCGGGATGTGAACGATGGGAGCAGCTGTGACTCCAGAAGAAGCTTTGCTCCCCCGCCTGCCGCTCATGTCCTGCCATGTGGCTTGGTTCCCACCGGCCATGGTCCTGCACTAGGCTGTGGCCCAGAGGGTGGGGACAACAGAAGTAGAGACCCATTAATAGCACTTCAGAAACTGGTACTGAGAATAGCATAAGGAGCAGATTTATTGAGATATAATTCAATACCGTAAAGTTCATGCTTTTAAAGTATGCAAGTCCATGGGTTTTAGAAATCACGAAGTTTTGCAATCATCACCATTGCCTAATTTTAGAGCTTTTTCACTGGCTCATAAAGAAACCCTTACACATTAGCAATCACTCCCCATTCCTCTTATCTTCTACCCTCAGGCAATCGCTAACTACTTTCTGTTTTTATAGATTTGCCTATTAAGGATTTTTCATATGAACGAAATATATACGACATGGTCTGTGGGAACTGGCTTCTTTTACTCAGCATAATATATTTAAAGTTCATCCGTGCTGGAGCAAGCGTCTGTAATTCACTCCTTTTACTATTACTTTGTATGGCTATACTGCATTTTATTTACCCATTCCTTGGTTGATGGACGTTTGGATTGTTTTCACTCTCTGGCAGTTATGAACAATGCTATGAACAAGTGTGTACAAGTCTTGTGGTGTGCACGTATGTACATTTTAATTACCTTCTACACACATCGAGGAGGGGACTTGTTGGGTCCCAGGGTAGGTAGTTCCATGTTTAACTTTTTGAGAAATTGAAAAGCTCTTTTCCAAATGGTCTACCACTTTGTTCCAGGCTCCCGGGCTGTATACTTTTTATAGTAAATTGATAATTTTGATATCTAGAGTAGTAAGAAATATCCAGCAAGTTTATAGAGCAAAAAAATCCATCCTCTAAAGTTCACTGTCAATTTTAATGAGCTGGAAAAATGGAAAGTTTGTTCCTGTAAAACTGAAGCCACATCCTGGACCTGCGGCTGCCAATGCCCCTCCCTTCCCTTGTGAGCAGAAGTGGTGCTCAGAGTACCCAGTACGGCAAGAGTGCTGAGCAGTGGGAAAGGATCCAAAAGGTCTCCAGAGCAAACAACCCCCAGCTGGGCACAGGCGTGTCTCAAATGCTCTTAAGACTGAAGTCCAGCGCTTAGCAGGCCTCTCTTTACATTTTTAAAAACCACAATAACTTTTTTTTTCTCGAGTGTGGGTGATTCACAAAGAAAATCAAACATGAAAAGTTCTAACTCCAGTTGGTAGCTCGTGGAGACACAAGACATTCTATTGTCTTGGATAGTTCGAGCCCCTGAAAAATAGCAATAAGAATACATAACCCTAAGAAATAATAATTTTCTGTTACCATGCAGGAAACTGGAAACTCGAAAATTTAAAAAGAGGTTAGTAAAGCCCAGCGATAGGAAAGAGGGGAGATAATGTGCTGAATAATTGTATTATTTTTCTCTGTTAGATTTTGTTATTAAATTGTATTTGTTAATCTCGGAAATTTTATTTAGTGTCACTGTTATTCCATGAGTTAGTAAGCTATTGCATTTTTATGGACTATTATGTGTAAGGTTTTCTCTTTTATTTTTGTATATGCCATTCAATATATAACTCATGCAATGCTGAATTATGAATAAAATTGAATTCTGAAAGCAAAGGAAATTGTAGACATTTTACATGCTCCCTACTCTATATTATAATAATGATTTTATTGTGAAATCTGTTTTCCATATATTGATATACATTTATCTCCCATGTTATCTGGTATGTCATTTTACTGTTAATATAGAACTAAATACGCCTATATACGGAAAACTTATTTTTTTATCTTGGAGGAAGAAAGAGTCTAACTATGCTTTATAATCTAGGCCTGAAAAACAAAAGGTTCAGAAAATTAACTACACAGTAATAAATATTTATGTACGGCATAATATCAAATGCGGAATCAAAAGCCAAATGTTAAAATGAAATAAATAAAAACATAAATAATTCATATTAGGCAAGGGGTAATTTCCATATTTTCTATAGAACTTCCAGAAATAGATAAGGAAAAGACAAATAATTCCACTAGAAAAATGAACAAAGGGTTTATGGGTTTATGGTTAAAGAAAGCAGCTTTTGAACAGCTGAAAATATGACCAACTTCAACCAGTCACAAGAAGAGAAATGTAAATTAAACCCAAGTGATACCATTTTCCTCTGTATTAGATTGTTATGAATCTGAAAGTCTGATAACACAGTGTGAACATTGTTACTGACGCCAAGGAGGGCAAGTTGGCAACTGTATCTAAATTACAAAAGTAATCCTCTGATCCAGGGATTATACCTCGAGAACGTATCTTTCACCTACATTTGCACACAGCTCAATAAGGCCTATGCAAGTGTATTCATTGCAAAATGTTTGTAAAAGCAAAGGATTGAGAATAATCTAAATGTCCATCGGCAGAACAGTGGTTAAATAAATTATGGCTACTCAGATAACGCAACCTTATGAAGCTTCAGAAAAGAATGTTCAAATTCTTTCCCTGTTGAAAAGATTTCTAGGGTAAGGAGCAGACGCTAGGCATAGTACCTTATCTTTTGCCAAATAGAGGGGGGAGATATGAATACATATATTTGTCTTTTCTGGTTTATGCATAAAGAAAATTTGAAAGCATGTACAGGTTGAACATCCCAAATCCCAAGAAGTTCAAAATCCCCAACACTTCTGATTTCCAGCATTTCAGATAAGAGAAACTCAATCTGTACAAGAAACCAATTAGGGAGGTAGGGAACTGAGTGAGGGGGCTGGGATGCAAGGGAGATGTTTCAGTTTATCTTGTATAATTTGTTTTGCAAATCTATGTATATAATCCAAGTGTTAATTTAAACTCTTCTGGTTTCCTAAATGGAGTTTACTGCAGGACATAATTCTTTTTTTTTTTTTTTTTGCAGTTTTTGGCCAGGGCTGGGTTTGAATCTGCTGCCTCTGGCGGATGCGGCTGACACCCTAGTCCTTTGAGCCACAGGTGCTGCCCCAGAACGTAATTCTTTAGTTGCATCTTCTAGACTCCATGGAGTCAGGTGAGCTGGGAATAATAACACGGATATTCCACAAGAAACTAGCATGGAAAATATGGCTATTTACCAACTCCACTTCCCAGGACCATTTCCTGAGTTGAGCAGGAAGAACCTCTGATTTAAAAATCACAGGTTTAAAAAAAAATCAAACCAAATCCACAGAGACTAACCCACTTTGATAAGGAAAGAAGCTGGGAGACACCCAGGTGGTGTGTATGCAGGTGGTGTTGTGACATCTGAGGGCCACGTCAGACTTAAAATGTGAAACTTCATAAGGAATGGGATTAAAACTCTGTCCTCATGCCTTTGGACCTGAACCTTTTTCTCTTGCCACATTTATTATTAAATTCAGGCATGATGAAGCTAGAGAGAATTCAAAAGAGACAGTCTTAGTACCAGCACAATTGCTTCCTCTTTTAACAGAACATACATTAAAAAAATGGGACAGAAAATCAGCTTTTGTTACTTTCAGAATCCTGGCGACACGTTTTGGAATGACGCAGTAACATAAAATACACCCTTTCTAGCTCCTTCTGGGGCCTTTGTCTCGTTTAGAAATGTGTCCAGTAGGAACTCTTTGATGTAACAAGTCCACTATCAAACAGATGGTTTCAAACTGCTCTTTTGTTCTGGAAACTGGCAATTATTTTGTCCCTGTGTGCTTGAGGTTTGGACAGGAATAATTTTTTTCTCGGCTATCAAGCACAACATGAATGAACAGAGGCCTTCATTTACTGGCAATAGACAGCAAGAGAGGAGATCTCTCTTGCACATATTTTAATGTTTTCATATAAAGCAGTACTTCTTTTCAGCAGCAAGGGGTTTATAAATGTCGACCGTGCCCCCAAACAAACAGGCTGGTTAGAACAACATCTTCGGTGGTGTTTTCAATTTGTAATATTCAGTGCCAGGCTTCAAGTACTATGCTCATGTTTCAAGTAAACGCTTTAAGTTTAAACAAGGGTCTCCAGAGCTTTAAAAGCAAAGCATTATATTTGAAAGCAAGGCAATGAATTAAAAACAATGAAGTGTGACTTCCTCATGCAAAATAAACTTAACAGTACGGTATATAAAATCTTGTCTGATGTTATAGCTTTCGCATTCTAAAAACTTTGTATAAAAAGTGATCTAAAATCTTATTTCGTGAACCTTATTTTGTATTTCCTTCCTCTTTTATTTGACAACAGATAATTCTACATTGGAATTCTGGTTCTGCTGCTTAGAACATTTGAGATGCTACCTTGCCCGACGCTTGGCAGCTGCTGAGAGACGACTCTCCCTTTCTCCTGTCGATTCTGTGACACACTCACTCGGACACATTCATGCCGATGTTGCTAGAAGCCTAGGGTTTGGCAAAGATGGCAGGGCACACAGCTGCCTACACAGAGCCAGAACCTTTGCCTTAGTTTCCGCATTTCCTATAGAGACCGGGCCAAACAGGGTAAAAGTAAGAATTTAGTTGGGGTGGTGCCCGCAGCTCAGTGGGGAGGGCACTGGCCACATACACTGAGGGTGGCAGGTTTGAACCCGGCCCAGGCCAGCTAAAACAGCGACAACTGCAACAAAAACATAGCCAGTCATTGTGTCCGGAGCCTGTAGTCCCAGCTACTTGGGAGGCTAAGGCAAGAGAATCGCTTAAGCCCAAGAGTTTGAGGTTGCTGTGAGCTGCGACGCCACAGCACTCTACCAAGGGTGACAAAGTAAAACTCTGTCTCAAAAAAAAAAAAAAAAGAATTTGAATTCTTTTTTGAAGAGAAAAGCCTTCAGTAACCACATCTCTTGACACCACTTTGAAATATTTATATAACACCAAGAAGTGACTGAGCTCCAAACACTATTTAATGTAGTTCTTGAATCCAATAGGCTTATTCAACAAATGGTGAAATCTTGACAATTCATATTTTAATTTCTCTCCTCTGAAAGAAGGCATCGCTGTGTGAGGAAAGGTCACATTTTACTATGAAATTGTCTTCCTGTGTTATTTAACTGCACTCTACATGAGGCAGGAATCACATGTTATGCAGTTAAAAGCTTTGGAACCAAACAATTGTATCCTCGAATCTTGCTCCTCATAGATTATGTGTGTGAAATCGAGCAAAACACAGTCCATGAGCCATAATTTTTCATCAGTAAAATGGGCTAAAACATCACGGTGTAAGTGAGGATGAGATAATATTTCTTACATTTTCATGTCATTGATTTGACATAGCAAGTACCCCAGGAAGGGGGCTGCTATTCCCTTTAAGGATTCCAGACACTAGTTTTAGTTGACGTTTGTGCTGTTTGACTGTTCTTTCCTCCTTGGCTCCAAACTAAAGCAATAATATGGTGTTCAGTTCTGAACAGTGAAGGAGGGGTGCTTTCAAGGTAAGAGTTACAGGTCCAGGAGAAAATTTCTAGTTCATATATCCGTGCTCTTGACAAGACCAGCACAACAAAGGGCACTTGTCTTGGGCTCGTCTAAATAGACAAACCAGATTCCAGACTATCCCAAGGTCAAGTTCAGAAAGTCAGCAGTGGGAGGCTGAGGTTGGAAGCTGCATGTGAACATCAAGAATAAATCAAGAGCTCTCACCTTTCTGAAGGCAGGGAGGGAAAGTACAAGAGGCCTTTGTTAATGAGACAGGAAAATCATAGCCTGAAAATGCTGACAATGACATTTCAAAAGTCTCAGTTTCTTAGTAATAGGCAAGAACATGTGAAGCCGGAGAAAAAAATGTCCCTGAAGTTTTAAAAAGAAGAAAATGATCAAATGCCTGTTATGTGTGAGAACTTTATCTTGCAAGGTTACTTCAGTTCACGTCTCCTGAAGGGGGTCCACCCCTGCAGAGTGAACGCCAGGCTTCTCTTGGGAGGCACTTTGCTGGTAATTTGTGACTTTGACAAGTGCCATCTGATTGATGGCTCTGCCCATCCTCCTTCAGGCAGTCGGAGACATACTGGAGACAGAGAGTCCTCGGAATCCAAGTTCACTTAGCAAATGCCAAAAGGAACAGACTCTCTCATGCCCTCCACCTCCACTCCCCCGCTGCATTGTGGGCAGGAGTGGGGCTAGTGCCCACTGAGACGGTGGCCCCACTGTGGGAGACACTGTGGGGCCCAGCCAGCATTCCAGGTCTAGCCCAGGCCCAGCAGCAGGTGGGACCTTCATTTTCCTTAGCCTCAAACGGAGACCGATGCTGTCTAGCTCCAGTTTCCCGCTTCTCCTTTGTAACCACTCTTTCCCCTCCCCCTCATCCACCACCATCTGTTTAGGACACTCTGGAAACCTTAATAACTGCATCCCTTGCCCTGAGAAATTCCTCCTGTTTAGCCACCTACCCTCTTTCCCAACATCACCCCCTCCCTCTAGGTTCTGGATCCTAAATAAGTTTTCTGTGAAACTCCACCTACCTCCCGTGATTCCCCAGACTATAAACAGAAACTCCCCTGTTGCATTCATAATAAGGCACATTGCCCATCAAGGGCGCTGGTCTATACTCCTCAACACCTGAAAGAAAATCAGGGCAGCGATCAGGCAGTTGAGCGGGGCGCATTGTCCCCCCATCCTAGTACAGTTGTGCTAGATTTGCTGCTGTTGGTGAGGGGGGTTGTTTCCCACCTTGTTCGCCTCTGAAGGATTAGAGAAATCTCCAGGCCAAGAAAAGCAACGGGCTGCTTCCTGCATCCGCTTTCCCCACCTAGGCAAGAACGCTGGGTCAAGGTGTGGAAGAACATGGCAGGTGGCCCAGAAAAGATTTGGAACGGGGATGCAACAACCTCAGACTCGCAAAGAATTCGCGAAGGAAGTAAAGACTTGAGAGGTTTGCTGGGACCCGGCTCAGCTCACACAAGGCCTGGGGGAGAAAGGGTGATTTTCTCAAGTTAAGAGCTCTTTTCCTCTTTTTGTTGAATTAAAAATCACAACTAAAAGCATGGACAATTTATATGCTTTTCTTTTTAAAATAAAATCAAATCCTTGAAGAGGAATGGGATTACAAATGAATTTTTTGAAAAATGCACGAGGATACATCAGAAAACAGGAAACAATGCAAAGGTAAATATTTTTGTCCAATTATTAGAAATGTTTCGACAATCAGGGAAAAAGTGACCTTTGAGCAATTCTAATGCAGCTAAAAAAGACAATTTCAGCAAAGAAAGGAGACCAGCTGGCTGAGCTCTGCAGGGGATAACAAAAGTATCTCAGGAATAGGTAACAGTGGTATCCACTTACAATACAAATTGCCATACAAATTGGGATGCGCCCTTCTGAAAAAAGTGCCTTGGAATCCTGGCCCAAAGCTGGAGCAGGGAGTGGTGGGCCTCAGTCCTCATCAGTAAAAGGAGGGGGCTGGGGCTCAGATCATCTTGAAGACTTTCCGGTTCTGTAATTACTTCTTTGTCAAGCACAATAAAATAAAGGCACAGTTAGCCTGGGGGTCCTCATGCTTTTTAAACAGGGGGCCAGTTCACTGTCCCTCAGACCATTAGAAGGCTGGACTGTGGGCCCCGGGACAAGTTGGCTGCTAAGCAGGACAGGCAGCGGCAGGAAAAACACCCAGTGGGCTGGATAAATGTCCTAGGTGGCCGCATGTGGTCTGCAGGCCGTAGTTTGAGGCCATCCTTTCATATCTTACCAAAGGATTCCTTTGCTCCTTTCTTGAAGATTAGTTGTCATGACCCCCAAGGCCCTGGTCTCGGTCACTGCAGGAAGGAACCAGGCGTGACCCGGATTAGAAGTACAAGCTTGTGGGAGGTGGGCTAACCTTGAGTGCAGGGTAGCCCAGAGCCCCGTCTGCAATGGCTATTTACTAAGGTTATAGGTGTGGAGAGTCACAGGAATGACATATGCAACAGGTGTGGAGAGTTCAGGCAGTTACACACCAGGGCTGCATGTCTAAGGATTGCCACGGGCTCTTTCCTCACAACCCCCATGAAGAAGTACCAAGCATCAACATTTAACACATTACTAGTGAAGGACTGATCTTCTCTTATTCTGGAACACTGAGTTACGTGGGGGATTGCCCCCAAGTCACAGAACGTCTCTAGGCTTGCCAGGAGACTGTCCTGTTCTCAGCGTTCCCTTTTAATGTGATAAGAATCAATAACTGTCCTTTGCAAGTGTGGTGTCCATTCCTCTACAATTAGTGGCAAAATGCTTTCATGAAGTTGTTACATTGTGGGCTTTGGACACAGACAGACGTAAGGACAGGTGTCAACCCTATCTAGGAGGCAGTGTGACAATAAGCAAAGCAGTGTGCTCCCTGCCTGCTTCCTCATCAGTAAAATACAGCATTTATCTCATAAGGTTGATCGGTGTAAAATGGCATCAGCCGTGTACAGAGCCTAGCACAGCGCCTGCCACAGCAGCACTCCACGCGTGGTAGATTACAGACTGCAAGTTGCATCTGTGATGCACAAAGCTCGTGAAGGAGTCAGCATGGCTTGGCCTCTGGACCAGCCTTCTTGAGCTCCTGCATCATGTCTGAGCTCTGTGGCCTTGGGCAGACTGCTTACACTCTCGTGGCTCAATTTCTTCATGTCGAATGGGAAGCGTGATACTAGTACTTCTACATTAGGGTGCTGTGGCGTGTAACTGAGTTAATATCAAAACTCTTAGAACAATGCCTAGCTCAGGGAAGGTGCTATTGAATAAAATACTCAGATCATCTTATAATTAGAGGCTAAAGGCCAGAACATATTTAAACAAAATTTTTAAAAAATATAACAGCCTAAAATGTAATCACATGCATTGACTTTGAGGCACCTCCTGCGTGAAACTTTTCAAACAAATATTTGTGTTCCAGAGCACACTTTAAATACGTCAGGATTGGGAGTGGGGGCCACGGAGACTCCTGAGCTTCCTCTAACTGAGTCAGAAGGAACAAACTCCTGGCTGGCTAACTTGTCTCTCTCTGATTAGCATGCATCTTTTTCAGCATGACATTAGAAACCATGAGATGAAATTAGCTGCCTTTGTGTTACTAAAATAATAAGTAACATACTACGTGCAATGAATTTCATGGCATTTCACATTTAGACTTTGGGCTCCGGGCATAGAAAATGAAGCTCTGGCCTTTCATCTTCCGTCATGCTCTTGCTTTTTCATTTATTGGAAAACTCACGTGACTCCCCCAAGTCGATGGAGCTCTACGTCTCATTCTGATTCTGTTTTATGGTTGACTTAGAACAATACGTTAGTTGTACTGGGTGCAACACAAGGCTTTTGGGGAAGGTCCTGGAGCTCAAGAATTAGTGAGGTAAAAGATTAATGGAATAAAAGATTTTTCACAGATGTGATTTCAGGTAGATGGAGAGACGTAACACAGAATAAAAAGTCAACTGTCTCCTGTGAGGAAACGTGTTTGAAAGCACTCACCTAAACTCTCAGAGTGATGCCAGGCCATTAACAAATAGTTAATGAGTAATGAAATGACAAGGCAGCATTTTCTAAATTGTCTGAGTACCCTGAAAATTATTGCTTTGTGCCCTAAGAAGCAGGTTTTTACTCTGAGGGTAATAGCTGGGCAAAAATTTGTTTTGCTAATGTTTTCTGTCATGTATTTTCAAGACAGATGAATGTTGATCATAATCAGCTACTTTGATCTCAGAGTTCCCTTTCAGCTGTAACATTCTGACTCTAATTTTTTTTTTTTTGAGACAGAGTCTTACTCTGTTGCCCCAGACTTGAGTGCTGTGGCATCACAGCTCACAGCAACTTCAGCTGTAATCCCAGTACTCTGGGAGACTGAGTTAGGTGGATTGCTTGAGCTCAGGAGTTTCAGACCAGTCTGAGCAAGAGCAAGATCCTGTCTCTACTAAAAATAGAAAAACTAGCCGGGGCTATGGCTGACTCTAATTTTGTGAGCACCCACATCATGTAAGGCACGGTAACCATTGTTGACTTTTATACCAAATACAGAGAGAGGCCTTGGAAACTTCCTGGGGATCTTCCTCCATGCAAGAATGTATCCTTGCTCCATTCACTGGAGTCTTCAAGAAACCTATTGTGACTTCAATGACAATCAACTCATCTGTTATGAAGCTGCTACTGAAATAAGGGAGATTCCTTGAAATGCTCACTGCTAGTCATTTTAACATTCTCGGATGTTAGGAGAGCGTCATTTGCTAAATTCTCTTCTTCTTTGTTATTAACCATTTAAAAACTCAGAGAGGTCATGACATCATTCAGACTGTCAGAGACAGGAAGGAGCTTCGTGGTTATTTTAGGAAACATGAAATCATAGTGCTTGGAGCGTAACAGGGGCTCCCTGAACAGTATTTGAGTGAATAAATTTAAGTTGTAAAGACCGAGGAGTGAATTTGGGAGTAACAGAAGGAAAAATTCTGGGAGAGATCAAACGTGCAGTTTGAGATGGTAATGAAAGGGCACTGCCAGTTAATGGTTGCCAAGAAAGATGCTCTTCGAATTGAGCTCTTTTTGATGAAGAGCCTACAGTCAACGTATCTCCTATTCTGCATAAATAGATAAAAAATGTCAAAGAAAATGAAAGAAACTGCTTTTACTCTACAGACAAAATAAATAGAAGATTTTCATATTAATTTTGTAATCCTTCACGTACAAGTCTTTGTACTCGATGCTTTTGAAAAGACCCATAGACCTGTTTTATCTTCAGAGAACATCTTGGTTTTCACTTATGCTTTCTGGGGTTCAAGGTGTGGTGGCTGTATGTTAATGTCTGTCCAATAGTCAATGGAATTCTAGAAACACTAAGGAATCCTTTCATTTCTATTGATCAGCTAGTTCTGTGGGTGAAAAAAAGATAGGCATGAAAACAGAAATTCCAGCTTTGCCTTCCTACGCAATTTCCCACACCAGTGCCTGTCTCCATGTCTACAGCGGTGCTGTGAGTACTCAGCGCGGTCTACTGGGGAGAGGGGGAGCCTTGGCAGACATAATAGTGGAATTTCTGCATTAGCCTTTTTCTAGTAGGCCTTAGGCATGCCATTTAACTATTCTGGGCCTCCATGTCTGCCTTTAGAAACTGAGAATAACAGCTATGGTATAGGGTTATTATACACATTCCCCAAGGTGTTGGAGATTTTTAAAAACTTTTTATTTTGTATTAATTTTAGACTTATAGAAAAGTTACAAAAGAAAAACTGAGAGTTATATATGAATAGATTTTTAACCAATGTTAATTTCCTTCTCCTCTTATCAATGTAAATTTGGTCTACGTGTTCCTATGTCAAAAACAAGACTAAAGTTTCAACTTTTTCCTTCTCCAGTACATCTATCTCTCTCTCTATATATATATTTTTTTCTTTTTTAATTAGAGTTTATTTTTTATAGTTGTTTTAGGTTCCCAGCAAAACTGAACAGAAAGTACAGAGATTTCCCATATAGCTCCTAGCCCCACATATGAAAAATCTCCCCCATGGGTCAATATCCCACATCACAGAACTTCATTTGTTACAATCAGTAAATCTCCAATGACACATCATTATCACCCAGAACCACATTTGCATTATGGTCTGTTACGGTGACCTTCGTGCCTTGGACAGATGGATAATGACATGCATCCGCCATTTTGGTATCTTTAGAAACAGCTTCATTGTTCGAAAAATCCCCTGTGCTCTGCCTATTCATCTCTCTCACCTCGACCACTGTCAGCCACTAATCTTTTTGTTATCTCCATAGTTTGGCCTTTTCCAGAATGTTATAGAACTGAAGTCATACAGTTTGTAGTCTGTTAAGATTGGCTTCTTTCCCTGAGTGATGTACATTTAAATTTTCGCTGTGTTTTCTCAGAGTGTGTCATGACCTTCCATCTCTTTGCAGCAGTCAACAGTACTTTATCATAGGGCTGTATCACCGTGAATCCCCTTACCTATAAAGGGCTTTCTGGGCCTTCCACGGGTTTGCAGTTATGAATAAAGTTGCTAGAAATACCATGAGCCGGGTTTTGTGGGAACACAAATTTTCAACTCATTTGGGTAAACCTGAGGCCACGATTGGTGGATTATATTGTGAAAGTCTGTTTAGTTTTGTGAGAGACTGCCAAACTGTCTTCCAAAGTGGGTGTGCCATTGTGCACTTCCACCAGTGATAAGTGTTCCTGCTGTCCTGTATCCTCTCCAGTATTCGGCATTGCTGGTGTTTTGGATTTTTGCCTTTCTGGTAGGTATGTAGTGGTATCTCATTGTGTTTCAAACATATTTTTGTTCAGTGCTTGAACTCTTGAGTAGTCAAAATGTTTCCCTCCACGCAGCCTAGGTTCTTATGTAAATCAGTAGATTGAATTTAAAAATTAAGGGAGATTGGATTTTCACCTTTTGTTATTCAACAAAATCATTTGGATACCAGTTTCTGCCAGCAAAAAAATCACCCAGGTTCACAACGAGCTCTCCTTCTACCAGAACTTCAGAGTGAAAGTTGTACTTCACGACACAATGTCAGATAAACTAGTTGGTTTCTATTAAAAACAATGCTGTTCAAAGACGTGTGTATGCGTCTTGTGTTTGTGTGTATTTGTGCACATGTGTGTGTTTTGATCTGTGGGGATGAGGGTACATACATCATGAACAATGGTGGCATAATTGTTTATCCATCTGGAATTGGACTTACACCACCTGCCATGAACAAAAATAAACAGCAATCAATTTTAAAGAATGTAAAAAAATTAGAGAATAAAAATTTTAGTGACTATTTAAAATTGCACACGAACTTTATGGACAACCTGTTTTTGACTATATAATCATTAACATTTTTGCATGCCGAGGGTATAGAAAGAGTTGAGGAAATATTTTTGTAATCTACATGACAGGCTTTTTTTCTATAATGTACTATAAGATCTTACAAATGGATAAGGAAAAGGTGAACAACTAAATTGAGTAAATGGCAAAAGAGCCATAAAACAATTCATAGAACACGCAACAAACATGTAAAGACGCGGCCCCTCCTACACTGCAGAGCGATGGAAGTGATGTGGCAATGTAGGAAGAGGGCCAGGAGGGAAGCAGAGTTGGGAGCAGGGAAAGACTGGTTTTCTCTCTTCAGCCTCAGTAACATCCTGAAATGCAAGGGTGCAGTGAGTGATATTGTGTCACACTGAAGTGTTTTATCAAGAGCATTTGCTGTACCCACGGGTAAAAAGCATGAGCTTTCAACCCACTTCAGAGATCTGGGTTTGAATCCTTTACTATTCCCTTTACAAATAGTGCAAAAGACAAATTAATGAAATTCTCTAAGCTATTTCTTCATTTAAAAATGTGAATAAGAGTATCTACTGCAGGGAGTAGTCTCAGTAAATTCACAGACTTTTAAGCACTTAGGGTAGTACAAATGCTTACTGTCTTTTTTATTTCTTAAATTATTGGTGAAAAATTTATCAGGAGTCTTAGTATATTATCTTTTTTTTGCAAGAGAATTCCAAGGGAAGTATTGTACTTCTTGAATATGTTGGATTACTTTTCAGAATGTTCTGCGGTATTAGAAATATGACTTCAACACTCTGTAGTAGCACTTTTAGCTGTCAATTTCAGGTAAAAGTGGGTTGTAGATGGGATGAAACTGTGAATGGTTGGGGACCACTAGGCAAGGCAGGGCTGTAGACAACAGGTTTGGCCACAGTCCAATATACAATCCAGGTACTAAGCCTAGCAGCCAGAAAGTGATTTTAAAAGTTTTGACAATATCATACAAATAGTAATTAAAAAACTCAGCATAATCTAATTAATTTGTGCTACTCAATGTACATATCTACATAGATTTCTTTAGCTTTATTGAGGTATAATTCATAAATGTACATATTTGATGTACATCGTGTACCTGTAGTATGTGTGATGTTTGGTTATATGTATACACTGTGAAGTGATTGTCACAATCAATCTAATTAAATTAAATTAAAAAACAGGACTGAGATTCAAACAAAGCTCCTCCATACGCTCATGTTTTTTTTGCAATACATCATGATATAAAAATAATTGACTGCTAAGTAAATGAAATATGCCAGCCAACATAAATATGTATATTGAGAAGTTTGGGGTATGCCAACTAAAAATTATAATTTCCTTCATCTAAGTAAAATAAAACCAATATAAATCCAGGATATTGAGTTTCAGATCTATGTTTTCTTAGTTATACCAGTATTTCCCAACATGTTATTTGAAGCATTTGGGGAGCTTGTTATAAATTTAGATTTCTAGAGCTTTCTTCAGACATACTGAGTAAGATTCTCTGAGAGCAGTGCCTAGGAATCTGCCTTTGATGGAGCTCCTCAGTAAATTCTCAAGCACAGTGGAGTTTGACAATCCCCATCCTACCTCTGCATGTGGGCACACTAATTACTAATGAGAGTCATTTTATATTAGTTTTCTTAAAACAAAAGGAAAGTCAAAACAAACGAATGAAGTAACCAAACTAACCAGTAGAAAATAAGAACCACATAACTCACTTTCTACTCATGGAGAATTGATTCAAAGAAGATAAAAGCTATTCAGATTACTAGAACAATTGACCCATGAACGACATAGGGTGGAACTATGTGGATCCACTTAACCCAGATCTTTTTCAATAAGAGGTACCCCAAATGTGCCTCCTCTCCTGTCTCCCCTTCTGCCTCCTCTGCCACTTTGCCTCTGCCACTGCTGAGATATCAAGACCCACCACTCTTTTTCCTCCCCCAATTCAGCATACTCAATGTGAAGATGATGAAGATGGAGGCATTTTTGATGACCCACTTCTAATTAATGAAAAGTAAATGTATTTTCTCCCTTGTGATTTTCTTAAAAACATTTCTTTTCTCTAATTTGTTGTAAGAATATGGCATATAATAAATATAACTTACAAAATATGTGTTAATTGACTGTTAATGTTATTGGTAAGACCAATGGTAGGCTATTGGTAGTTAAGTTTTGGGTGAGTCAAAAGTTATACTCAGATTCTTGATTGTGCTCAAGATTCTGCTAGACTGTGCTAGTTATACTCAGATTCTGAGTAGGAATCAGCACCCTTGGCCCCCACATTATTCAAGGGTCAAGCATATATTTAAAGAGTAAGATGTGAAAAATAGAATTTAGACATTTGACTTCTGAAAAACTTGCCAAGTTACAAGTACCCCAAACTACTCACTAACTCCGAAATTCCATAATCCAAATTTCTATGAAAATAGACTTTAAGGTACCATATTTAGCGGGTAATTTAAACTCTTCTTAGAAAATCATAACTACTAAGTGACCAGCTATTTTATAAAATTATTATAAATCTGCAACAATGGATCCTCAGTTCTATTACCATTTGAATTAATTTTTCTAGCTAAGTCAAATTTTCCCTTATTTAAATCTAATTCACTGATTCCATATAATATACATATGAAAAAGTTTGTACTTTGTCTTAAAATACTTTTTTTTGAGACAGTGTCACTGTCACCTAGGCTAGAGTACGAGGTACAATTATAACTTACTAAACCTCAAACTCCTGGGTTCAAGTGATTCTTCCCACCTTACTCTCCTGGGTAACTAGGACTGCAGGTGAGCCATGTAAAAAATTACCAGGCCTGGCTAATTTTTTATTTTTTGTAGAGTTAGTGTCTCACTATGTTGCCTAGGCTGGTCTAGAACTCCTAGCTCAAGTGATCCTTAGACTCCCAAAATGCAGATATTATGGCTGTGAGTCACCATGCCCAACCTGAAATACTTAAATTTCATTTTTATCCTTTTGATATACCTCTTCTCAGTCATCTAATTTCTGAGAAAATCTCAACCAGGCAACAAATTAACTAGTTTTGTATGTAATACGGAATCATACAGGACTTATGACGGTCCTTGAACAAATACTAAACATAGTCATTAAATATATAGATGATATAGATAGGACACACACACACACACAAACACACACATTTCCATAATCTAATCCAAATCAGAAAGCATTCGCTCATTCAACTGTTCAACAAAACAAAAATTTATTCAACACCTACAATCTGCAGTAGGGTCATAGGCTCTTGGGTTACATCAGTGAACAAATAAATCCCTGCCCTAGAGGAGCTTGTATTTTAGCAGATGAAGACAATAAACAGTAAGCATA
>CAUYQV010057433.1:0-14004 GCA_963574575.1 Galagoides demidoff | reverse complement strand
AAATGGCCGGGCGTTGTGGCGGGTGCCTGTGGTCCCAGCTACTTGGGAGGCAGAGGCAGGAGACTCGCTTGAGCCCAGGAGTTGGAGGTTGCTATGAGCTGTGATGCCATGGTACTCTACCCAGGGGGATAGCTTGAGGCTCTGTCCCAAAAAAAAAAAAAAAATGGAAGATGAGTGTTTGTCCAAGATGGAGGATCTTACGTCAAGGGTGTTTCATGTACCCCGCTATGGCTGCTTGTCTCCCACTATTTTAATCTGGCCATCTCTGTCAGCTGCAGGAATTCCATCTTATCTGGAGAGCTTGAGGTCTTATCTATAGTTTTATTTCTTTTGTTTTGCTTTGAGACAGAGTTTCACTCCATCACCCTGGAGTTGAGTGCCGTGATGTCATAGCTCACAGTAACATCAAAATCTTGGGCTCAAGCAATCTTCTTGTCTCAGTCTCCTAAGAGCTGGGACATGCCTGCCACAATGCCTGGCTAATTTTTCTATTTTGTAGAGATGGGGTCTTGCTTTGCTTAGGCTGGTCTCCAAATCCCGAGCTCAGGCAATCTACTTGCCTCTGCCTCCCAGAGTGCTAGGATTACAGGCATGAAACCACCTCACCAGGCCATCTGTAGTTACATTTCCCAGTCCCACTTGCACAAAGGCTCAGTTGCCCCTGCCATGGAATGAATCCCAACACTCTTGCCAGAAACAAGCTCAGACAGTCATCTCCAGAGGCAAACTTTGACCTCATTCTCCCTTTCCAAGTACTAATTCATCACTTTTGGCTCCACAAACAGTGCTGTCTTTTAAATGCCTAGATTTGGGCACATTAGAACTTGATCCTGGAAGAGCAGCTTCTCTTGATGACATCCCCAACTACTCTGTTGTCCTTAAAATGATGAATGATAGTGGGGCTTTGTCTCCTCCTGCTGCACAGGACAGGGCAGGAGGACAGGTTTCTAGGCTGGCCTTCCTTGTCTGAGGCCTGTTCCTCTCAGATTAACACATAGAAGGTGTAGGAACATGAAGAAAGGTTTCTGATCCATAGCTAGGAGAAAGTTCCCGTCTTATTTCACTTTAATCTTCAATAGTATGGCTTGGTTTCATTGCCGAAGCTACCAGAATCACTCCAGCCATCCAGATCACTGGAAACCCTCTGTGTCTCCAGAGAAGAAGAGGCAGCTGTACCCAGGAGGGCACAAGAGGAGTCCTGTTCCGTGTTGTTGTTGGGAGACTCCACCTGGTATTCCTGGAGGCTTCTAACTGTGTGGCTTTGTACAGGAAACCCATTTTGTTTCCTGGTAGCAAACATTCTCTGTCTCTCTCTAAGTGGTAACTTGGATCTTTTGTTTTGAAACCAGTTCTAAGAAGACAGAGAAAAAAAGAAAAATCAAATCCTCTATTTCATGTAGATTATATAGATATTTCCAGAATATAAGAGAATTGTATAATTAATCAGCTTAGTGTCAGCATTATTACTGACTTGCTTCCTGACCTTGAGTAAGACATACATAATGAATGCAAGCCTATCTGGGGCTGCCCATTATGGAGGTCATGAATTGCAGAACAATGTCAAAATTAACTGCTTTCACAGTCTGCAGTAGCTCTTCTGTTCATAGGAACCTAGACCTTTCAAAATATCCCAACTGTTTGTCACCCTCTGCGTTGACAACATACCCTCAGCCATTCTCTAAACACATTCCCATGACTTCTTTATTTCACTCAAGCTGCCCCATCAGAATGCATTTATCATTTAGAATACACTGAATCATAGTCTTAAATTCTTTGCATTCAAAGGTTAAACAGAGAATGAACAGGAGTTTGTAAAAACTTGGACAGTATTTTGTAAGCAACCCAAAGCATTTAACACCTCCAGACTTCATTTTTTCTTTTCCATAGAATGATATGGATAATTGTGCATGTAGACAATAATCCCCAGGGCTTGGGGGGAAGTGTGGATGATAAATGCTGTCTTAGCATTAAATAAGCTCCGGGTGTGGTAGGGCAGTTAGAGTCATGAAGCACAGTCAGGAGTGTCTGATGTTTCCTCACTCCAAGAAGCCCTCTGGAGTAGGTGCAGAGAATAAAAGATAATTAAAAAACAGTTTGACCTTGAGCAAGGCAAGTCACATATTTGTATTTCCTTTGAAATGTTTCCAGTTTCTGGGTAACTGATGAGTGCAGAGAATAAAAGATAATTAAAAAACAATTTGACCTTGAGCAAGGCAAGTCACATTTGTATTTCCATCGAAATGTTTCCAGTTCATAAAAAACTCCATTACTTAACATAGCATTTGCCTGTACTTTTATTCTCCAAAGCTACTCTTTCTTATTCCACTAGGACAATTCTCTCATACTGTCAATCAACTGATCAATGGATAATTAAAGAGGTAAGAAAATCTTAAGTGTTTATAAAACAGTAGGAATTCTAATATAGTAAAGTTTTGTGCAGCTCTAACAATTTATAAAGAAAATTATCTCAGAGATTTCCCAAACAAAAAAAATTGGTTCACACAACAAGTGGTTATGAAGAAACTACTGATGTGATGAGGTACTACACCATACCTGAGGACACCATCAAGCCAAGTTCTCTCTCTTGTACCTCAGACTGGTATATCTAACTTTTTACTCACATTCTCTCCTTGCAGGTTGAATGGCTGAATTAATATACCAAATTGAATGTATCCAAAGCAAAACTGCAAAGGTCTGAGAGAAAACTACTCTTCTCCCAAGCCTTCCTATACAAGAGAGGGGCAACTCCTAACTTCCATTTGCTCAAGCCAAAACTTTGGAACCATCTTTATCTCTGCCTTCTCTCACTGCATACCTAGTATCTCAAACTATTAGCAGTTCACCTTAAAGGATTCAGTCTTCCCACTTCTCTGTAACTCTATAGCCAGCACCTCAATCAAAACCATCACCATCTCCATCCCTTATAATTTACAATAGCTTCTTAACTGTACTCTGCTTCCCAAACTCACAAAGGTCTATTTTTCCATAAGATGTACATGCAATGTATTCACACCCATGCTGAGATGAACAACTGACAAAAGCTTACTTTGTCCTAGGAGTTGAAATGCTATTAAAACTTTTTCATAACTCCGGCCAGGCACAATAGCTCATGCCTATAATCTCAGCACTTGGGAGGCCAAGGCAGGTGGATTGCCTAAGCTCGCAGGTTCAAGACCATCCTGAACCAGAACAGACCTCATCTCTAAAAATAGCCAGGTGTTGTGGTGGGCACCTATAGTCCCAGCTGTTTGGGAGGCTGAGGCAAAAGGATGACTTGAATCCAAGAGTTTGAGGTTGCTGTGAGCTAAGACGTCATAGTACTCTACCAAGGGTGAACAAATGAGACTCTGTCTCACCAAAAAAAAAAACTTTTTCATAACTCCTTACATTTTCTATATCATCTACAAAAGCTACATGGATGGGAAGCATTGATTGTTTAACTTACATTAATTACACAAACAAGGCAATGGACTTGATTGGCCAATTCTTGCCTTGTTGAATAGTCAGGGTAAGGATTCTCTTCAAATGACTGCTGAAGTATCTTCAGGTCATCTGGAGTAAATTTATGTCGTGATCTTATTTTTCCTCTGCTCTCTTTTATTCTTATTTCTTCATGACTGTCCTTAGTTGGAGATCCTGTAAAATGTACAAACAGAAACAGAATATTGGGGAATGTTAGTAATATTGATACGGGGATAAAAACCATTCACTGGTGGGTGGCACCTGTGGTTCAAAGGAGTAGGATGCCAGCCCCATATACCAGGGGTGATGGTTCAATCCTGGCCCCAGCGAAAAACTGCAAAAAAAAAAAAAAGACCATTCATAAAATAAGGGGTTTTTTTTAAGTGAAGTCCAACCTCATACTTATTCATGATAATAAAATCACTAATGGATTAAAATCCTATCTTTAAAATTATGAGGAAAAAACTGAAATTATGACATCCAGGGTAGTGAAGGGTCCTTAGTTTAAACAAAATCATACACTAAAAGAACAGACTGATTGGAAAATGCTCAAACCCCATTAGTAATTAAGAAGATACAAATAAACCAACTCATCCCAATCTGACAATTTAAATATATAGGGATGAGAAGGATTAAAAGAAAATAGGAAGTCAGCATCAGGGCTAGTGCAAATATTAATTGTTAGAACCACTTTGGTTTTGTCTGTGTTCTTGATTACATAGAGCAATCAAAGGTCACTTGAAGGTTTTGTAGCAACGTAGACATCCTTTCTCCAACCCATCTCCAGTGGGGTGGCAGTATTGCGGCAACAGTGGTCCTAAAGTGGCAGCACCCCATCTTCCTAACAATGTGTGATTATTTCCCTGGATCAGGAGAAGCAGAGCAGAACTTCTTCATAAATTTTTGTGTAGGTATGTTCTAATCTGTTAGAGATTACTAGAAGTTCTGACACAAGAAATTCTCTTCTTGTTTTTTATTGTTCCTAACTCATCGTTCAGATGGAAAAAGCTTGAGAATACGGTAAGCCAAATTAGGGCATTCAAAAACAAAGTATACTTTAAAAAACCATATATACATGCCCAGAGCAAGAAGCATAACCAGAAAAAGACCTGAGAAGACCCCATGCTTTCACGTGGGCTGACTGCTACACACAGTAAAAATCTGCCTAAAAGTTGGAGAAGGTCCCAAATATATAAACAATTTGCAAAGACTAAGACAAATCATGGGATTCAAGGAAATATCTGTCAACATAAGCTGAACAAAGAAAAAATAAGAGACACCAGTGATCACACAGAAAAGGAATACAGTATTTGCAACAACACTTTGGGAAAGTAACAAACTACTAAACTTTCAACAATCATAAAAACAGTGAATCATATGGTAGGGGAAGAATCTGATTTCCAAAGTTGCCATACATTGTCTGGTTTCCTGCCAAAAAATAGTTGAAATAATAGAAAAGTATGATTCAAAAGAATGAAAAGATTGACAGTCATCCCTGAGGAAGACCGGACAGCAGACTTATTAGACAAAGACTAAAAAACTATCTTAAATATGTATTCTCGGAACTAAAGGAAAACATGAACAAAATCCAATGAGAAAATAGGAAAACGATATGAATGAAATGAGAACAAAGAGATTAAAATTATACAAAGGAACCAAACAGAAAGGCTGTAGCCCTAAAATGCAACAACCAAAATAAAAACTTCAATAGAAGGATTAAATGATAGATTTGAGCAAACAAAGAATCAGCACACTTTAATATAGGAAAATGGAGAGTATGAAAAACCAAAAAGAATTAAGAAAAATGAACAAAGTCTAAAGGACCTGTGTAAAACAAGGAGATCAATATACACATTATGGGATTTCTAGAAGGAAGAAGGGGGGGAAGAATATTTGAAAAAATAGTAGATAAAAACTTTTCAAATTTGATGAAATACCTGAAGCTACAAATCCACTATGTTCAATAAGCTTGAAATAGGAAAAATTTAAAGGACATTCACACCAAGAATCATGATCAAACTGTCAAAAAGACTAAGGATCTTGAACGTACCAAGACATACACGGTAGGATCACACACAAGGGAGCATTAGTGATGTTAGGTTGAGTTTTCATCAGAAACTGAAGGCCAGAAACAGTAGAATAGCACATGTAAAGTACTAAAAGAAAAAAAAAACTGACAGCCAAGAGTTCTACATCTAATAAAACTGTCCTTCAACAAAATGAGGGAGGAACCAAAACATTTCCAGATTAAATAAAAGCTGAAAGAATGTTACCACTAGACTAGCTCTACAAGAGATACTAAAGGGATAACAAGCTAGGCCACAGGTGTTTAATTAAACCAAGGAAAGCTGTTTAAAAAAAAAGAGAGAGAGAGATACTAAAGGGAATTAGTCTTTCAAGTGGAAATGAAAAAATCATATGGAAATAAAAGGTTTTCCAATATCATTCAATTTATCAACAAATGTAACAACCAGTATTATTGTAATTTTTGTGTGTAGAATTTTGAAGAAAAAACTAGGACTATGTTACTGGGTATACAATATATAAAGATGCAATTCATAATATCACACAGAGTAGGGGTGGAACATTAAAGGAGTTTATATGGTTGAAGTTAAGTTGGTATTAACTTCAAAATAAAATGCTATAGTTTTAAGATATCTTCTTTTTAATTACCATAGCAATTACTTAAACGCAGAATACACAAACCAAAGTGAGAAGGGGGGATCACTATAAAAAAATCCACAAATCAAGGCAATAAGATAGGAAAGGAGGGACAAAAAGCTACAAGATATACAGAACAATTTACAAAACAGCAATCATTTAAGTTCTTTTTCATTAGTAATTACTTTAAAATAAACAGATTAAACTTTCCAATAAAAAGAGATTGGCTGGACTAAAAAGCAAAAACAAGATTCAACTATATACTACCTGCAGAGGACTTCTTGTAAGTCTATGGACGTAGGCTGAGAGTTAAAGGATAGAAAAAGGTATTCCATGCAATTGTTGGAGTAGCTAAACTAATATCAGACAAAGTAGACATTAAATCAAATACCTTCCCAAGCAGCAAAAAAGGAAATTATGAGGAAAAAAGGGTCAATTAACTAATGTAACGATTATAAATATTTATGCAAAACGCAAAGATCCTAAATATATGAAGTATATAAACATTGGCAGAATTAAAAGGAAACAGTCACACAAGAATAGTAGGAAATGTTAATGTTACACTTTCAATAAAGGAACAAAACAGAAAATGAAGAAATAAGACTTGAGCAACACTGTACACTAGTTGAACCCAAGGGACATACATCCAATCAAGAGCAGAATACACATGTGCACGTGCAACATTATACAAGTTAGAGCCCCAAACAGGGGTTAAATTGAAAAAGACTGAAATCATAAAGCATCTTTTCTAACCATACTGGAATAAAACTAGAAGTCATAAGCAGGAAGAAAAATAGAAATTCACAAGTATGTAAAAACAAAACACACAATTAATGAGGCAAAGAAGTCTAACAAAAAGCTGGGGAGGGAAAGAAAAAGAAAAAACAGATAAGAGTGAAACCATGGGTGGCGCCTATAATATAGCTCAAAAGGGTAGAATGTTGGCCCCATATGCCAGAGGTGGCAGGTTCAAACCCAGCCCTGGCCAGAAACTGCAAAAAAAAAAAAAAAGAGTGAAACCATGAATTGACTTTTTTTTTCTTTTTGGACAGAGCCTCACTTTTTTTTACCCTGGGTAGAGTGCGGTGGCATCACAGCTCACAGCAACCTTAAACTCTTGGGCTCAAGAGATTATCTTGCCTCACCCTCCCAAGGAGCTGGGAATACAGGCCCCAGCCACAAAGCCCAGCTATTTTTAGAGATAGGGTCTCGTTGTTGCTCAGGCTGGTCTTGAACTCCTGAGCTTGGATAATCCATTCACCTCAGCCCCCAACAGTGCTACGATTACAGGCATGAGCCACTGCACCTGGCCAATGAATTGACTTTTGAAAAGATAAAAACAGGCCAGGATCAGTGGCTATTCCTGTAATCCTAGCACTGTGGGAGGCTGAGGTGAATGGATTACCAGCACCTGGGAGGCTGAGGTAGGTGGATTCCCTGAGCTCACTGGTTCCAGACCAGCCTGAGCAAGAGCAAGACTCCAGTCTCTAGAAAGAGCCAGGCATTGTGGTGGGTGCCTATAGCCCCAGCTACTTGGGAGGATAAGGCAGGAGAATCTCTTGAGCCCAAGAGTTGGAGGTTGCAGTGAGCTATGATGTCAAGCACTCTACTGAAGGCAACAAAGTGAGACTTTGTCTCACAAAAAAAAAAAGAAGAAGAAAGAAAGAAAGAAAATCTGAACAGATCTGTAATTATTAAGGATTGAATTGATCATCAAAAACCTCCCAACGATAAAAAGCCTAAGGCTAGATGGAGATTTCTAACATCTTAAGAATGACATCAGGAGATGAGGAAGTGGGGAGAGGAAAGGAGGTGGGGGATGGGGGGGTCACAGTGTGTATGGCACACCTTTTGGGTTGGGACACAATTATAAGAGGGACTACAACAAATGCAATCATTGTACCCTAATTCTTTGTACCCTCAATTAATCCAAAAAAAAAAAAAAAAAGAATGACATCATTCCTTCTTAAACTCTTCCAAAAAACAAAGAGGAAAAAAACACATCCAAATTCATCTTAGGAGACCAGAACTATCCTATAAAGAAGGCCATATAAAGACCACAGTTACTACCACACTCAGTGAAAGGAAGGAAGCTTTTTCTAAGATCAGGAACAAGACAATAATGCTCACTCTAGCCAATTCTATTCAACACACTAGTGGACGTTCTAACCAGAGCACTTAGTCAGGAAAAAATAAAAGGCATTCAAACCAGAAAAGAAGAATTAAAATTATTTCTGTTAGCAGATAAAAGATTTTATCAACATATACAGAACTAATGAATTTTGCAAAACTGCACGATCCAAAAAAAAAAATCAGTGTACAAATCAGTTGTGTTTCTCTATAGTCACAATGAACAATCTAAGAAAAAGAAAATAATCCCAATTATGATAGCACCAAAAAGTATAAAATATTTAGGTATAAACCTAACCACAGAAGTGAAAAACAAACACACTGAAAACTATAAAAACATTGCTAAATGAAATTGAAGACACAAATGAAAGATATCTTGTGTTCATGTATGGGAAGAGCACTAAGATGTTGATATTATCCAAAATGATGTACACCTGCAAGATAATCCTATGTAAAAATTACCCAATGGTTGCCTGGGTGCCTGTTTCTCAATGGTTAGAGTGCCAGCCCCATACACCAGGGGTGGTAGGTTTGAACCTGACCTGGGCCCACTAAACAATAATAACAAAAAAAATCCCAATGGCATATTTTGTAGCAATAGACAACTTCATCCTAAAATCCACATGGAATATCAAGGTATGGAATATCTGACTAGCCAAAACAATCTTAAAAATAGAACACAGTTGAAGGTCTCACATTTCCTGCTTTCAAAACTTGCTACCAGGCACAGTAGCTCATGCCTGTAATCCTTGCACTCTGGGTGGCCGAGGCAGGTAGATTGCCTGAGCGAACAGTTTGGAGACCAGCTTGAGCCAGAGCGAGACTTCGTCTCTAAAAGTAGCCTGACATGATGAGCACCTATAGTCCCAGCAACATAGGAGGCTGAGGCAAGAGAATTGCTTGAGCCCAAGAGTTTGAGGTTGTTGTGAGCTACGACTCCATGACAATCTACCAAGGGTGACAAAATGAAACTCTGTCTCCAAAAATTTAAAAAAAAAAAACTTACTACAAAGCTACAGTAAAATAGCGTAGTACTAGCATAAAGACATATATAGATCAGCAGGATAGACAGCTTGGAAATAAATCCTCACATCAATCCTCACATGGTCAAATGATTTTTTTTCACAAGGATATCATAGCCATTAAATGGGGGGAAAGACAGTCTTTTCAACAATAAGGCTGGAAAAACTGGATATCCATGTGCCAAAGAATCATGGAGCCTAACCTTACACCATACACAAAAGTTAACTCAAAATGGTCCAAAGACCTAAACGCAAAAGCTAAAAATATAAACCTGCTAGAAGAAAGCATAGTGGGGAAAGCTACATGGCACTGGATTTGTCAATGATGTCTTGGATATGATGCCCAAAGCATAAAAGAATAAGTAGAATAAGTACATCAATAAAATATATGAAAATTTAAAACTTCCATGCAATTCACAGCAAACAGTGTGAAAAGGCAACCTATGGAATGACAGTAAATATTTGCAACTCACATTTGATAAAGAGTTAATATCAAAATGTAGAAAGAACTATAACTCTACAACAACAAAAACACACAAATTAATTTTAGTATGGGCAAAGGAATTGGACATTTCTCCAAAGAAGATATGTAAATGGCCATAAAGCACCCCCGGCCCAAAGGACAATTTCTTTCACGGAAAAATGAGCATTTACTTAATCACCACAATGAACTCAGGTGATATAGTCAAGTCTTAACCTTGGCCAGAGGAGGCTAGCAATAGGCATTTTCTAGCAGTCTGGGAGGCTGAGGCAGGTGGATTGCTTGAGCTCAGGAGTTTGAGACCAGCCTGAGCAAGAGGATCCCTTGAGTCCAGGAGTTTGAGGTTGCTGTGAGCTATGACCCTACACTGTAGACTAGGGCTACAGAGTGAAACTGTCTGGTGGCAATGTTTTATTTATTCCTTTATTCATTTATTTATTTATTTTTGAAACAGTCTCACGCTGTCACTCTGCGGAGAGTGCCACGGCATCACAGCTCACAGCAACATCAAAATCTCAGGCTTGTGTAGTCTTCTTGCCTCAGCCCCACCAGTAGCTGGGATTAAAGGCATGTGCCATTACATCTGGTTAATTTTTTGATTTTTAGTCTCACTCTTGCTCAGACTGGTCTCAAACTCCTGAGCTCAAGCAATCCACCCACCTCAGCCTCCCAGGGTGCTAGGATTACAGGAGTGAGCTACCATGCCTGGCAGAAGCAATACTTTACCCATCCTCATTATTTTGAGGCGAATTTCAGACTCGTTATTTCTCTTGGATATACTCCCACACGTATGTCTAAAATATAAGAAACTTCGTTTAATGTAACCACAGGCTAATTCTTAAAACCAGAGCCTCTACTATGCCCCAGTTCCACTGTAAAACAGCCACAATATATTGATGACATGAGCTGGCCCCAGCCTATAAGTATGCACTTTTAATTCATTATTTTTATTTTAAGTTTGCACTTTATTTTTTTTTTTTTGAGACAGAGCCTCAAGCTGTCCCCCTGGGTAGAGTGCTGTGGCATCACAGCTCACAGTGACCTCCAACTCCTGGGCTCAAGTGAGTCTCCTGCCTCAGCCTCCCAAACAGATGGGACCACACGCACCCGCCACAATGCCCGGCTATTTTTTTTTTTTTTGGTTGCAGCCATTATTGTTGTTTGTCAGGCCCAGGCTGGATTCAAACGGGCCACCTTAGGTGTATGTGGCTGGTGCCTTAGCCGCTTGAGCCACAGGCACTGAGCCTTAAGTTTGCACTTTAAAAAGTGAAGGGGTGGGAGATGAACATTTAAACCACTCCAAAAAACCAGAACATCAGGCAGATAGTCTCCTAACAAAAGAAACTTTGGTAACCATGAAATGTGCTTACTCACCATTGGAAGCCATGTCCAATCTCTACGCCAGCCTTTCCCAGCAACACAACACTGCTCTGAGAAGCATTAGTTAAATAGTGTCCTGAGAAACCCACCCTGGATACACCCTACTCAGCCTCATCCTAGCCACACCTCTTAGTGGCTTTACTCAAGGCACCGTTTCAAATCTTATTTATTATTTAGTTATTTATTTTGAGACAGAGTCTCACTATGTCACCCTCAGATGCTGTAGCATCACAATTCACAGCAACTTCAAACTCTTGGGCTCAAGCGATTTTCTTGCCTCAGTCCCAAGTAGCTGGACTACAAGCGCCCATGGCAACACCCAACTATTTTTAGAGATGGTCTCTCTCTTGCTCAGGCTGGTCTTAAACCTGTGAGCTCAGATAATCCACTCACCTTGGCCAAGATTTGAAGAGTGTTCAAATCTTATTTAAGTCATTGAGTATCACTGCAAGCAATTTTCTTATTTAATCCCTATGGTGAAGTACGGATTATTTTATTTCCATTTAGACTTGAGGACACTGGGTGCAGAGATGTTTAGGCCACAGAGCCTGACCCTGACAGTTTGACCTTGAACCTCATGCTTGTCACCATCCTCATGTTGCAGACTACTTGATCAGTGAGGACAGAAGCTTGTGAGATCACAGATGATCCACATGACTAAATAAATCATTGATTAAGGAATTCTGAGATTGGAGGCAGGAGTGAGCAGAGATCAACAAAGAATAAAGACATTATAAGGCAAAAGACTAATGTTTTATGGACATTAGACCATCTGCTAATTCATTTGATTCTTAAAATTGTGCTGTGGCATGGCCCAAACCTGCATTTTACAAATGAGGAAACTGCAGGCCTTTCTGCTTTCTTTGCAACCCTAGGACTTGGTACTTTCCCAAATGTATGAGAGAAGGCAATAAGACTTGGAAGGTTTTTTTGTACTCCAGGTGTGGGAAACACATCTCCTTAATAGCCTTTTTATATTAATCCATCTGCATTCACAGGAATTCATATGTTCCTCTATTTAAAGAATGGCTTTTTCCACACCTTATTTTACTACATCTCACAGAGGCCTTAGGGGCTATGTATTATTCTATTATACAGATGAGTACTGCAGCACAGAGAAATTAGCTACTTTACCTGAGGTCAAACTCCAAAAAGCAGAAAAAAAATTAGATGGACTAAGGCAGATGAAAATAAGGTTTTGAACTGGGAAAAATAATGGTCAACATACAAGAAGGAAAGAGCCTCAGATAAATTCAGTTTCTCACTTAATTCCAGGATACCTGGGCAAACAAAATGAAAAAAAAAAACACGAAAAATAGACTTGGACACACGGAAGGTGATGGTTATGTTAATCAGTTTGAGTTAAGCATTCCGCATTGTATATCAAATCATCACATTATACCCCATAAATGTCTACAGTTATGATTTAATAAAACTTAAGTTTAAAAAATACTTTTATTCAGGGCAGCACCTGTAGCTCAGTGAGTAGGGCGCTGGCCTCATAAACCAAGGGTGGCAGATTCAAACCCAGCCCCAGCCAAATGGCAACAAAAAAATAGCCAGGCATTGTGACGGGTGCCTGTGGTCCTAGCTACTTGGGAGGTTGAGGCAAGAGTATCACCTAAGCCCAGGAGTTGGAGCTTGCTGTGAGCTGTGACACTACAGCACTCCACTGAGGGCCACAAAGTGAGACTCTGTCTCTAAAAAAAAAAAAAAAAAAAAAAACTTTTATTCAAATAAAAAAAGAGCCATGAATGGAGACGTCTACTCGAGGACCTCAGCCAGTTCTTTCAGGCAGGACCGAGTGCTTTGATGCAGTTGAGGGAATATTTTGGGAGCTGGAAGTGTTGGAACATGTTGGAGACTGAGAAAGAAGAGCAAACCAAAATTAGGTCGGACCTAAACTGATTTCTTTGGCCTTTTTTTTTCTTCCCAACAAAGTTCAGAGCAACTTTATTTTTTTCTCAGTACCTTGAATTCATACTAGGTGGCGATCTTCCCAGGCCCTCCTCCAAGCTGCTTCCATTTTTACCAAATCATATAACTTCCTTGCTTTTCATTTTTTCTCAACTCCAGTCTCTGTTCCCCCTCCATTATTTAGACATTGCTGGCAAAGGTCAACAAATCAGCTCCTACATTTCCTGACCTTATGGTTAACCTTCCTCCCTAAGTGACCAAATACTGTTGGCCCAACTTTTTTTTCCCCTTGAAAATTCTCCTACTTCATATTCTTTTTTTCTATTTTTTTTTTTTTTTGGTAGAGACAGAGTCTCACTTTATTGCCCTTGGTAGAGTGCTGTGGCATCACAGCTCACAGCAACCTCCAATTCCTGGGTTTAGATAATTCCCTTGCTTCAGCCTCCTGAGTAGCTGGGACTACAGGCGCCTGCCACAATGTCAGCTATTTTTTTGTTGCAGTTTGGCCAGGGTGGGTTTGAACCCACCATACTTGATATATGTGGCCCGTGCCCTACCCACTGAGCCACAGGCACCACCTGTCCTACTTCACATTCTTTATATTAACTTTGACTAAGGTGACCAGATTTTAACATTGGTGAAGCCAGACACCATTGATGGGGGAGGGGGTGGCCTATTGGCTGAGCAGTTTATAGTTAGGAACCCTCTAGAGAGGAGGGGGCTACTTGTTTGTTCCAGATAGTTTGGCTCCTTCTGAGCTAATTGTCCTTGCTTAGAAATGAGGGAGGGAGCCAGTATCCTTCTGATACAATTCCACCTGGGCAACCTTGCCCAGGAGGGGAGTAGGGAGTTTACATTAGCCTTTTCATTTCCAAATGAAGTTACATTAACCTCTTCATTCCCAAATGGAGTTACATTAACCTTTTCAGCAGCTGAAAACTGTATATTCCC
>CAUYQV010057426.1:0-19103 GCA_963574575.1 Galagoides demidoff | reverse complement strand
TGTAAAAATGCATAGATCTTTAATAAAAGAATTGGCTGTACGAGAGTACTCCCCTTTCACAGTATTCCTTTTTACTTCATATGCGAGTTATTGGTTATGCTGTAGGATTTAACTGTTACAGCACTAGAAGGCAACTATTTATGGAAGAGGCAGAAAAAGGAATGTATGTAAGGCAATTTCTTTTATTAAGTACAATAAGCATAATAGTGTTTTAGGAAGACAAGATAAAAATTACTCAAGGCTAGCTTGGTTCTCACTGAATAAAAACAATGGACTAAATACTGGGCCCCCTCTGTGTGCCTAATAATCAATGCCTTGGTCGCCATATTGGTAATCTCAGGGGTAGTCATCTTGGTACTCACCATGATACTTATCTGGGTATTCTGCCTGATAATCACTATCACTGATATCCAACCCATTTGTTGCTGTTCCTTGGCTTCCATTGTGAATGACAGGTTTTGTCGGAGCGGCACAGTATTTGGGGTCATATACTTGCCTCCCGAGCCCATATACACTCATTCCTTTCTGGGAAGCGACTTTGTTGGTTCCCATCTGTAGAGAAATCGTTGAGTTGTCCACGGGTTGTACTATGAGCTTCTGGTTGTAGATGTCTCTTCTAGTGCCTGGTGCTAACATCCTGGCCTGGCTGGCTCCCTTGTTAGTGCCCATCTGCAGACTAATTGTGGTCTGGTCAAAGGGTTTGTCAGTTTGCATTTTGGGATCATAAAGATGCCTCCTTGTCCCATAGGCTGTCATACCTGCCTGGCTGGCACATTTGTTGGTTCCCATCCGCAAGCCAATCACACTTTGGCCAGCTTTTAATTTTCCTTCATCAAAACGCCTCATTTGTTTTTCTGCATACTTAACCCCAATGTCAATGGTTGTGTGGAATCCTTTTGTTTTAGCCAGCCCTGCTAGAGCCACCAGAGTGGTCTGAACCTGGGTCATGTTTCCATTCTCAAAAAGGTCATTTGCTTCAAATATGTCATGGGGCTTCATGCCATAAGCCTGAATGGCTTTAATAAAGTTGCCAATGTTCTCCAACTGAGGCCAGTTTAATGAGGAATCGTTGACCTTCTTCACCCAGCCTGGCTGCAGCTTGTTTATAACTTCCGCAGAGAATGATGCCATCCTTTAGACCCAGCTGGAAGTTGGTCCCGATGCTCATGCCCATCACCTCCTCTATCCAATTGCGAAGATCTTCTTCAACCTGATGATCATACTTGGAAGCAATTTTGTTCTTGACCTTGGCCAAGAGCCGGTAGGAAGGGCCCTTGTTGAAGTGCGTCATGGTGGTTCTGGCGGCGAGAAGAGGCTGCACTCGGGGCCGGGGGTCTATGGCACTGGGCTTCCCCACTCCTGGCTCTGAAGAATGACTGCTGCGGGAGATGCTCGGCGCTGACTTGTCTGGGCGGCGCGGGGTTGCTCACAGCGGCGGGGTGTGGGCAGTGCCTCGGCTCAGTCCTACTGGTCCCGCAGAGCCTCCGGGTCCGCTCCGGAATCCTGCTGGCTCCCTCGGCCCCTGCCCGCACCACGGCTGCCCACAAACTCGACTTTTAAAAAATTTAATAGGCATATTTTGCAGCAGTTTTAGATATACAGAAAAAATTAAACATACAGAGTTCTCATTATTTTATCCCCTCCAAATTCTGTTATCAACATCTTACATTATTAATACAATTGATGGGACAGTTGATACATTATTATTAACTGAAGTCTATAGTCTACATTAGTGCTCACTTTTTGAGTTGTCCATTCTCTGGGTTTGTATCCACCATTGCAATATCATACTGAATGGTAGTTTCACTGCCCTAAATAATCCTCAGTGCTCTATTTATTCATCTTTCCTTCATTTTTTTCACCTAGTCCCCTAAGTAACCTCATTTTTTTACTATTTCTATAGTTTTTCCTTTTCTGGATTGTCATATCATTGGAATCACACAGTATGTAGACTTTTTAGATTTACTTCTTTCAATATGTCTTATATATTTTTGAAACAAGTCTGGTATCTGTTTTGCAAAGATTTACTCCAGTCTTTTGCTTAACTTCTCATTCGCTTGTGAATATTTGAGTTTTAATAATGGAAAAACTTTGTGTAGTAAAAAAAAGAAGAGATGTAAACCAAGTAAAATAGCAAAATAGTTAAAGAACATAATCTGGTAGGTAACAGACAATGAAAATCAAATAACTTGTAAATATATAAAAAGAAGTTTGAACTCTCTATTTAAAAATTTCATGTGAGTGATCTGCTATGGCTAGAGGAGAAGCAGCAGGTGTGGATCAGTGAGAGCGGTCACTTCAGCAGTGGGCAGGAGGACCAACTGTTCAGATGCACCATCTCCTTCTTAAAAATTCTAAACTGTGGAGGGTGGAGCAAGATGGTGGAATAGAGACATCACCTTGCCGGATACTCATGGTGAGACGAAAGAGGTCTTCTTTCAGCCTCTAGGCTAGGTAAATTTGCACAGAAACAGCACTCTGGGGGCACAGTGAGGCAGGAGACTTCAAGAGCCTACGAGGAGGTCTGGAGCTGAGGAAAACCAACCTGGAAGGCAGACTGCTTAGTACAGGCAGAGGCTGGCTTTCTTGTGGAGGTCTGGGGGCAAGAAAGGGTTGTCCTGCAGTATTTTGATTTTGGACTGGGCTGCTCACTGGAGCAGCAAGTAGACTTGAACAGCATCCTACAACTAGGGTTGAACGTCAGGCAGGATGAGTCTCCCATCAGTTTGGCTGCTGGTAGGGCCACACCATTGTGGGAAGATCGATTGTGAGGGAAGGTTAGTCCTGGGATCCTAGTGCATGGATGACTCTACTGTGCCTGCTGAGCTTGACCTGCCATCCTTGGGGTGAGCTGAATAGACACCACACTCCCCAGGAGGACCACTTTGTTGTCAGGACACTGTCTGATGGGTCTCCTGGGAAAGAGAGATTTGGAACCCCAGTCCTGTAAGGACTGAATGCTGACAAAGTGACCAGACCCAGATTGGAGCCAAAGAAGTCAAGAAGATAAGATCTGGTCTCCTTTGCAACTAGAGAGTGGCTTCTGACCCCCAGCATATGTGGTAAATCCCACCGTGTGTTCTCTGGCTCCTGACAACCTGCTGTCCAGGCAATATATTGCAATACACACACACACACACATAGGGTGTCCATAGTTTGTATACACATTACAACGTAAATTTCAAATTGCACATGAACTTCATGTATATGTTGTATATTGTTTTACATTTTTGCTTTTTTCAATTTCTTTGTTTTTTTTTTCTTTTTGTATTTTTCCCCTTTTTTGTAGTTTTCTTGTTATTGGTTTAGATGTTTGTTTGTTTTCATTTTTTTTCAATAGCAAGTGCTCCTCCACTTTTGTCACAGTTTTCTGCCACTTTTATTCTTTCTTTCATTTTTATTTCTCTCATTTTTCTATCTTTTGGTGGAGATTTTTCTACTTTTTTCAATCTTTCCCACATAAATTTCTCATACGACCCCTAAGATATCTTTTTTCTCCTCTATATCTTAAAAAATTAAAAATATAATTGTGTATTTATTTTATTATGTTTTTCATGTTTTTCCTCTTCTCTGAAGGCTGGGGGTGTCACCTCATTGGTCTGGCTCACAGAGGCCACAAGCTCACTGCCTTGGGTGTGTGTCTAGCTTTGGCCTTTGGAAAGGAGGTATTGCAGGTACCCACTGCTGATTTCTTTCTATATAAGGAAGAGCTTGGGTTTTGCTTTTGCCTTAGCTGGTAAGGAGCTCCTGACATTGAGGGACCCACCCGGCCCAGGACACCCACAAAGTTCTAGAGCTGTGGGTATGGTTAAAGCACCCCACCAAGCACCACATTTCTCCTATCACTTTCTTCCCTCTTGTCATTTTTCTCTCCTTTTCTTCAATTCTTTCCTTTTACCCCAATCCCCTTCTTTTTTTTTTCTTCCACTTCTTCTTTTTCTTTTCTTTTTCCCTTCTCACTCTTTACTCTTATTTTCCTTTGGCCTTATACCAAAGGATCACTTCAACACTTAAGCTCTGAGACAAGATAATTTAAAGTGAAGGAGGAAGTGAGAAGGAAAAAGTAGGGAAGGAAGTGAATAAGAAGAAAACACACATGAGGAGGAACTAACAGAAAAAATCTGGCAACATGAAAAACCAGAATAGAGCAACCCAATCCAAGGAATCATGAGGTAGCTACTGCAGAGGATTCTACCTATAAAGAATTAATGGAAAAGATAGGGAATTTAAAATATGGATGGTAAAAACAATAAAAGGAATTGATAAGAAAGTGGAAAAACAGAATCAAAAAAATGAACAAAGGATATGAAGAATATAGAAAGGATATGGTGGCTCGTAAGGACTTAAAGAAGTCAATCATGGAAATTAAAGGTGCAGTAGAAAGTATCAACAGATTAGATCATGGAGAAGAAAGAATCTGTGAGCTAGAAGATAAAGCTCTTGAGCTAACCTAGGCAGTTAAAGAGGCAAAAAATGAGAGAGCAGAATATTCACTAGGAATATTATGAGACTTCACAAAGCACTCAAACATAAAATTATAGGTATTCCTGAAGAGCAAGAAGGACATGCCAAAAGAATGGAAACCCTACTGGAAGATATCATAAAAGAAAGCTTCCAGGGATAAAGATTCTGAAATGCTCCTTTTAGAGGGATATCAAAATATGGATTGTCTTAACACATTTAGAACATCTCCAAGACACATTATAATGAGACTGTCCAAAGTCAAGATGAAAGACAAAATTCTGCAAACATCCAGGAGCAAGCACCAATTGACTTACAGGAGCAGATCCATCAGAGTGACAGCAAGCTTCTCAGCTCAAACTTTCCAAGCCAGAAGAAAATGGTCAGCTACCTTCAATCTTTATAATTTTACCTTTAACCAAAATAATTTTTAGGCCAGAATTCTGTATCCTGCTAAACAAAGCTTCAAAATTGAGAAAGAAATAAAATCATTTGCATATATACAAGCACTGAGGAAATTCAGGAAAAAATCAGCTCTACAGGAAATACTTAGACCTATTCCCCACACTGGCCATCACACAATGGGCCAGCAAAGTAAACACAAACTAAAAAACAGAACTTTTTATCCTTTCTGCTGTTGTGGAAGGCACAAAGGATAAAACTAAGCAATGGATCCTCACAATATAAGATAAATAGGATGCCACCATACTTATCAATTCTCTTTAATAAATATTAATGGCTTCAATTCCCCACTAAAGAGGCGCAGGCTGGCTGATTGAATTTAAAAAAGCACAAGCCATCCATATGCTGTCTCCAGGAAACACACCTAACCTTGAAAGAAAAAATTAGATTAAGGGTAAAGGCATGGAAAACAATATTTCAGGCAAATAGAAATCAGAAAAAAGAAGGATTTGCAATCTTACTTTCAGATACAACTGGATTTAAAGCAACTAAAGACAGACAAAGATGGTCACTTTATACTGGTCAAGGGAACAATACATCAAAAGAACATTTCAATTCTAAATATTTATTCACCTAACTTAAATGCTACCAAATTTATGAAACAGGCCTTGATTGATCTGAGCAACATGATATCCCATAACAGTGTAATATCCAGGGATTTGAACACCCCTCTGGTTGAACTGAACAGATAATCTAAACAGAAACTCAACAAAGATACGAGGGACTTAAATGCAACCCTTGAACAAATGGGCTTAATATACATATACAGAACACACCATCCCAAAGCTGAGAAATAGACATTCTTTGCATTAGCATATGGAACACACTCCAAAATAGATCATATCCCAGGTCACAAATCAAACCTCAACAAAATTAAAAGAATTGACATTATACTTTGCATCTTCTCAGATCACAAAGCAATAAAGGTGGAACTCAACTCCCACAAAAATTTTCATCCCAACATAAAGGCATGGAAATTACATAACCGTATGCTACATGAGAGCTGGCTTAAGGAAGAGATAAAGGAGGGAATTATTAAGTTCTCCAAACATAAGAACAATGAAACTACAAGTTACCAAAACCTGTGAGATACTGCAAAAGCAGTTCTAAGGAGGAGATGTATCACATTAGATGTCTGAAAAACAGACCGAGAACACGTCAATAATCTAATGAATGATCTTAAGGAAATAGAAAAAGAATAGCAATCCAGTCCCAAGCCAAGCAGAAGAAAGGAATAACAAAATTAAATCAGAAATAAATGAAATAGAAAACAAAAACTCATCCAGAAAAATCAATGAAACAGATAGTTGGTTTTTTGAAAAGATAAATAAAATTGACAAACCTTTGGCCAGATTAACTAGAAATAGAACAGCTGGGCATTGTGGCAAGCACCTGTAGTCCCAGCTACTTGGGAGACTGAGGCGAGAGAATCACCTAAGCCCAGGAGTTGGAGATTGCTGTGAGCTGTGACACCACGCACTATACCCAGGGTGATAGAGTGAGACTCTGTCTCTAAAAAAGAAAAAAAAAATCTAGAAACAGAAAAGTAAAATCTCTATTAACCTCAACCAGAAATTAAAAATAAAAGTAACAACAGATAGCACTGAGATAAACAAGAGATTATCTCTGACTGCTACAATTACATAAACACTATGCCCAGAAATTTGACAGTGTGGAGAAAATAGACCAATACCTGGAATCACACTATCTGCCTAGACTTAACCAAAGGAAATAGATCTCTTGAACAGACCAATATCAAGCACTGAGATTGAAGAAACAATAAAAATTCTTGCAACAACAACAACAACAAAAAGAAGTCCTGGACCAGATGGCTTCACACCAGAATTCTATCAAACCTTCAAAGATGAGCTTGTACCTATACTGCAAAACCTATTCCAAAAGATTGAGAAGAAAAGAAAGGAAACATCCCCATGTTCTAGGAAGCAAACATCACCCTGATTCCAAAACCAGGAAAGTACTCAACTAAAGAGGAGAACTAAGACCAATTTCACTAATATAGATGCAAAAATGCTCAATAAAATCTTGGCCAATAACTTACAGCTACACATTAAAAAAAGTATACATCACAATTAAGTAGGCTTCATCCCAGGGATGCAATGCTGGTTTAACAAATCTGTAAATGTAATTCACCATATCAATAGAAGCAAAAACAAAGACTATATGACCCTCTTAATAGATGCAGAAAAATCATTTAATAAAATTCAGTATCTTTGTCTAACAAGAATACCTAAGAATATAAGCATTGGTGTCACATTTCTTAAACTGATGGAAGCCATGTACAACAACCTCACAGCTAATATCATACTAAATGGAGTAAAACTGAAAGCTTTTCCATTTGGAGCAGGAAACAGACAAAGATGTCTTCTGTCACCACTAGTATTCAATATGGTGCTGAAAGTTCTAGCAAATATACTCAGGCAAGAGAAGGATATAAAGACCATCCAAATGGGGGAAGGTTATAAAGAGCATCCAAATGGGGGCAGAACAGGTCAAACTCTTGCTCTTTGCTGATGAGATGATCTTATACTTAGAAAACTCCAGAGACTCAAACACAAGACTCCTGGAAGTAATCAAAAAATACAGTAACATTTCAGGGTATAAAATCAAATGTCCACAAATCGGTAGCTTCCATATATGCTAGTAACAGCCAAGTTGAGAAGCTAATCAAAGATACAATTCCCTTCACAGAAGCTTCAAAGAAAATGAAATACCTAGGAATATACCTAATTAAAGAGGTAAAGGGATACCCTGTTTTTTCCCCTATAATGTTCCAGGTTTTAAAGCCATCTTTTCACATTTTCTGTAAATAATGGTTAATCATTTTTTATGTTTTATTTTTAGTGCTGTTTTAACAATGTGGATAGACCACAAATGTACTTGCTGAACTCATTCATTTTTAACAAGCCAATAAAGTTTTGTAATGTGTCAAAAAAATAAAGAGGTAAAGTGGCCTCTACAAAGAGAATTGCAAAACCCTAAGAGAAGAAATAGCAGAAGACATCAACAAATGGAAGAACATACCATACTCTTGCTGGGAAGAATCAACATTGTTAATACATCTATTCTACCCAAAGCAACCTACAGATTCAATGCAATCTCCATTAAAATACCAACTGTTGCGACCCATCAGGCTCCTATGGCCCTGGTCTCAGTTAGCGCAGGAAGGAACCAGGCGAGAGGTGGATTAGAAGTACAAGCTTGTGGAAGGCAGACTAGCCCTTACTTTCCGGGTAGCCCCAAGCAACCTCCGCACCAGCCTTTTATTGAAAGGGAATGATACAGGTGAGGGGAATAATTAACAATGAGTACGTGCAGAGGGCATGGGCTCTTTCTCCATAAGGAGCTTCTGTGGACAAATCACCCAATAGTCCACCCATCAGCTGTAAAACCATATTGCTTAGAGTTCCTCTGTCTCTTGGCGTCCTCTACAACCAATTTGAAGAACTGGAAAAAAAAATTTTTTTTTTTTTGATGTATGGAATCAGAAAAAAACACTGTATACCAAAGGCAATTTTTAGTAATAAAAACATGAAGTCTGAGGTATCACTCTGCCAGACTTTAGGCTATATTACAAATCTACAGTTATCAAAACCTCATGGTATTGGCACAAAAATAGAGACATAAACCTATGGAATGGAATAGAAAATCAAGATGTGAAACCAATCTTTTATAGCCCTCTGATCTTTGATGAACCAAACAAAAGCATAAACTGGGGAAAAGAACCCCTATTCAATAAATATTCAAGTGCTGGGAGTACTGGCTAACCACAGGTAAAAAAACTGAAACTAGACCTTCACCTTTCACCACTTAGAAAAATTGACTCAAGAAGGATAAAAGATTTAAATCTAAGGCATGAAATGATAAAAATCCTAGAAGAAAGTGTGGGAAAAGCTCTTGAGGTGTCAGCCTGGAAAGGATTTTATAAAGACTTCAGTGGTGATCACAACAACAATAAAAACAAACAAATGGGACTTAATTAAACTGAAAAGTTTTTACATAGCTAAGGACACACCAATTAAAACAAATAGACTTCAGAATGGGAAAAGACATGTGCATATTATGAATCTGAGAAAGGCTTAATAACTAGGATCTATAGAGAACTCAAATTAATCAACAAAAAAACCCAAACAATCCCATCTGTCAACAGGCAAGAGACATGAACAGAACATTTTTGAAAAAGACAGACAAATGGCTAAAAAACATATGAAAAAATGCTCATCATCCCTAATCATCAGAGAAATGTAAATCAAAACCACCCTGAGATATCACTTAACCCTGATGAGAACCTCCCACATCACAATCTCCCAGAATTGTAGGTGCTTGCATGGATGTGGTAAGAGAAGGACACTTTTACACTACTGTGGGACTGCAAACTAATATGGCCTGTCTGGAAAGAAATATAGAGATTCCTCAGAGAACTCAAATTAGACCTCCCATTTGACCCCACAGTCCCACTACTAGGCATCTAGCCAAAAGGAAAAAAATCATTTTATCATAAAGACATTTGCATGAGAATATTTATTGCAGCTCAATTTACAATTGCCAAGATGTGGAAACAACCTAAACGTGCATGAACTCAGGAATGGATTAACAAGCTGTGGTATATGTATACCATGGAGTACATATTTCTTCAGCCAGAAGAAAAGATGGTGACTTTATGTCTTTTGTATTAACCTGGATGGAGATGAAATACATTCTTAATAAAGTATCACAAGAATGGAAAAGCAAGTATCCAATGTGCTCAATTTTATTATGAAGCCAGTAGATGATCTAACACATACCCACATAAGAGAAAAACTTAATTTTATTCAAGTTGTGGGAGAGAAAACGAGGGGGATTGGTGTGCTCCTATTCAAAGGACACAAGGTAGGGGTCTATGGCACACCTTTTGGGTATGGAACACAACTACAAGAGGTACTCTACTTAATAGATTCAAAAATTGTGACTTGGTTGTTTGTACCCTCACAAAAAAATTTTAAAAATACATTAAAAATAAAAATTCCATGTGAAATACCATTTGTATATCAGAAAATAAAACTTTAATATTTTATTGACAAAGAAGTAAAAGAATAGTGATTCTCATATATTGCTAAAAGGTAAAACTTCTGTGGAAAGGAGATTGGCAATATCTATCAAAACTGCAAATTCACGTGTCCTTTGACCTTGCCATTACACTTCTAGGAATATGTGCTAAAGCTACACTTTTATGAATGTAAAGTGATGAATACATTTATTACTACATTGTTTATAAAAGATAAAAAGGATCTAAACTGTCAATAGAGATCTTTTTTTTTCGGCCCTCAATCTGGAGATCTTGTTAAATAAATTTTGATATATTCATCTACTAAACTACTATGCAGGTGATAGTAAGAATGAAGTAGTTTTGTGTGATACAGAATAATCTCCTGATATAGTAAATAAAAACAACAATGTTCAGAATATTGTGCTATTATTTTTATATAAAATTACATCTTTGCACAAACAAAAATATTTTCTCTCCCATATATTGTATTTGTGTATCTCTGGAAATGTATACATAGTCTCCTGGTAATAGTGCCTGCCCTAGGGAGATGGAAACTACCTAGGTTGAGGACCTTTCTATCACACTTGTGTATCATTTGTATTATTTGAAATACAGTCCTTTGGGGGCAGATAATACTTGGCAAAAGTAAAAGAACAAGTGAGAATGACAACTTATAGAGCCAAGTGTATACTAATTTACTTAGGGAGCAAGGGAAAACTACACATGATTGAATTTATTCAAAAATCAAGTATGATGTCTAGACATTTTTAAATTTACATTTGATGCTAGATAAAGAATCTCTTTGCCAGTTTAAAATGATAATGATATTAGTATTGAGGATAAGTACTGCAGAAAATCCTCTGCATTCACAATTGCATTTAATATTTCCAACTACACTATGAAACAGATATTAATATTCATATTGTTAGTTAACATTAGAGCCTAAATTTAAGCTCAAAATGATCATTGGTTTACTAAATTATATAGGATAAGAAATAACTTTATATTCTGAACCATAGGTTTTAGGAAGAATTTAATAGGACAGTATTCCTCAAATTTCATAGTAAAATACAATAGAAAAGATAATGTGGGTTAAAGTTTGCCAAGAGATTTAAAAGCTGTCATTCTCAATAAGTGAATGCTACTTTACCTTATGAAGAAATAATCAAACTAGTTTCCACAGCAGAAAAATGTAGTCACAGAGCCATCTTGTGTTCACATTTTAAAAATACACATTCTTCAAACATGTAATATACTTTTCAGTTGCAGGGCTATTTTCAATTTGCTAATTACTGAGGTAACTTCACCTGCCCTGTTTTATGAATCTGTGGATTACTCTGAAAGACATAAGTAATGGCATAGTCTATGATTCTTCAATTTTTTAATTTTAGCAAGAGCATAAGAACATACATGAAACAGGTTCTCAGGTAATGTCTATCAAATGTAATTTAATCATAGTTTTATTACTGGGAAATAGCAAGCTAGAGAAAGTGAAAGATGATGGGAAGTTTGTCTCAGTGTGTGGCAAAGATGTTGGAGAAGGCAGGGAGGAATTAAGAGTCATAATGGTAGAACTTTCTATCTTCATAAACTGTTAACTTTTGTAAAATACTCTTATTTCTATCAGCATAGATGATGACTTATTATGTAATTTACTTTGAGATACCTTGTTGCTTTATCTAGATCTCATAATTCTCAATTAAATAGTATTTTAATTATTTGTTCTTTACGAGGTTTTGTTTCTAGTCTTTATCTTAAACATTGTTATTGTTATTAAATTTTAAGCCTTTTTAATTTTGTGAAGGCAAAAAGAGGAAACCAAATAAACACATGTATGTGTATAGAGAAAATAAAAAAATAGTAAAATTCATAGATGCAAAAGAAAGTATTTCAACTGCGAATAATTGCAAAATGAAATCAAGAGAATTTCTAATAAATGTATCTCTTATGTTTTAGAATGTGCTACTCTTCATAGTATGGTAAAAGGACTACAACAGACCATTGAATATCAACACAATTTGAAAAGTAAGTTAGGAAAAAAAGTAAAATCTAAAAAAGCATGACTTATTTTACCACCTTTGAAAATAGAGAGTTAAGAGCAAGACTCCTTGCTACTTAAAAGTACTTTCCTAGATGATTATAAAATAAGAAATTCTATGTTGGACAAAGTCTTTCAGTTATATTCTGACAGGGGATGTTTTATAATAGGTCACAATAGTTCTTTTTATTATTTTCAAATGTTTATTATTACTTTCAAATGTTTGGAAATATATTTATTATCAATCACACTCTTGGTCTTTAATTACCCTGTGTTCAGTTTTGAAAGGTGGGTTTTTAGTAGTTGAATGATTTTTTATTCAAACCATAGTGATAATTTATCATTTAATTTTTTGTCATTGACTAAGACTGTCTTTGTGTAAGTAAAGCCAACATATTTAGCCTATCTTATTTTAAATAATCATGTTAACTTGATAAGTCTACCATTCACAAAACAAAGTAACCAAGTGTTTTGCTATTCTGATTTAGCTATGTAATAGCTGTGAGATTTTCCTCTATTGTATCAGAGAATCAACAAAATTGCTATAAGGCCCCTTCCAACATAGAACTGACAACAAATAAGCATTGGGGAAATAGGGAAGATTGTATAAAATAATCTTAAAGTTTATTTTTAAGTCATTTTTTAAAATTTTTATTATTTTTTGTTGTTGTTGCGGTTTTTGGCCAGGGCTGGGTTTGAACCCACCACCTCCAGTATATGGGGCTGGCGCCCTAACTCCTTTGAGCCACAGGCACCACCCCCTTAAAGTTTATTTACTAGTAGAAAGACCTAAGAATAAACCAGAAAACTATGTTTTTGTGAAAAAAAATATGGGGGAAGGGGACTTCCATTACCAGATAACAGTATACTCTTAAGCCATTGTATAGAAAATAATATGGATATTGGCATAGAAATAGAAAAATATATCAGTGGAAAGAACAGACAATCTAGAAACAGGCTTTAATATATATGGTAATGTATAACACAAAGAATATTTCAATTACTGGAAAAGACTAGCATTGTAATATAATAATGGTACAACTGGCTTTCTATCTGGAAAAAAGAAAGTTGGATTATTTTCTAATATCAAAATTAAATTCAGTTTTACAAAAATTTTATCAGAAAATTTAATATATTTGCCACAAACATCTAGAGGACTAGACTCTCAGAAGTAAAGAATTTTTTTATTTCTTCCCTTTGTGGTTCCCAACCTCTGAGAGATCGACCCTACGGAAAAACCAAGGGAGAGCAATTAAAAAGCTAACAAAAACTTCTTTCCCACTTCTGTTGAATCCTTCCAACCACAAATCTAGCTGGTGATGAGGATCATGAAAACTTTCAGTTAAATAGGAAATTAGAAGTTAACGTTGACCCAGATGTTTAGTCATCAAAATTAACTGCAAGGTTTTAAAATTTGCCCAAAAGGTCATTAAGGCATTGTTTCTAGTTACCCAAACCAGACACCTAAAAAGTGAAGACTCTCCCCTCTCTTTCTTTTTTGCCTCCTCTATCCAGTTAGTTCCTAAAAAACCTGGAAATTCTACCATCTAGATGGTTTTCCTCAGCGCCCACTTTTTTCCATACTGTCACTGGCCTAATTTGGGTTTTTTATGTCCTATTTGATCTAGCCTTACTAATCTCATTTCTCTAGGGTCAGCACTCTCCATCATGATTCACATTGCCAGATGACCTTTTTAGTATCTAATTCTTAATCATTTCACTTACTCATTGTTCAAAAGTCTTTAAAGACTCCCTGTAATCTTTAAAACAAAATCCAAAGTCATTTATATATAATATGTCCACCTTGGTGATATGGCTCCAATCTATATAGCACCTCCTCCTCACCCTGTACACTCCAACAATGTTGTTCTTGATTTATAGTTTTTCCAAATATGCTGTATTCACTAAGGGCCTTCTGTGCAATTTTCTGTGTTTAGAATTCCCTACCTTAACACAGGAGAAGCCTTATCACTTATCTCAGCCTAAATGGTCCCCCTTCTCTAAATCCTTTCCTGACTTCAAGCTGACTTAAACTTTCTTTTTGCAGATTTCCATAGTATTTCAGATACATTTTCCCTATAAAACAATTAACATATCATATTATAACTACTAACACATCTGACTCATTAGGGGTTTGAGTTCTTTGAAGAACAATTACTCTCTTTTTGTTTCTACATTCCCAGTTCTAGCTTAGAGTCTAAAGTGTACTAGGTACTGGACATATGTTTGTTGAATGCATACGTGAAGGACAGCTAAAACATTAAACATATCCCCATATTAATCAAAAAGTGGAATTTGCTCTTTGATTATTTTTATACAGATGAAAATGAACAACTAAAAAGAAATGCTGATCTTATAAAAGAGAAGTTAAAATCTCATGAACAGGTGAGTTTATGTATTATATTCAATCAAGTCCCTATAGAGCAGTGGTCCTCAAACTTTTTGGCACCAGGGATCAGTTTCATGGAAGACAATTTTTTCACAGATAGCAGGGTGGGAGAAAGGAAGTGGAGCTTAGGTGGTGATGCTGTGTGGCCCAGTTTCAAATAGGCCATAGACCAGTACCAGCTGATTGTTTTCATTAAAAAAAATAGCCAAAATTTGTGTGTATACAAATATATATTATAAGCACCAAAATATTTAATAAATAAAAATTTATGTTTAAAGTTATGCACGTTTTGAAAACCCTAATCTTTTTATAAGATATAATGTACTAATACATCACTTGTATTACTTTTTCTTTCACTAAAAATAGACACAGTTATTTTGCTACACATTTTCAATTACATTAATAGAGTTTTTACTCTGGCATATACTCTACTGATTAGCACTTTTGAACACTTTTTATTATAAATTAAATGACTCTGTACTCTTTATAATTGGGGTAATTGTTGAAATTTCAAATGAAGGGAACATTTTGTATGGATCACACATTAATTCTTTCTCAAGGGCCACCATACCCTCTGTAACTTTCCTTATCTCCTATAGGAGCAATATGGTGCTAACAATCATAGGCAGTGCCTAAGAAATATAAAAGATGCTTAATAAATGTTGGTTCCCATTCCTCTGTTCTTTGAGGGGACCCATTATGCTAACTTACTCTCATCTCCTAAGAACCAAACTCAAGTTGGATCTATAGATTTTAACTTGAATCTTCTCTAAATTCAGTCTGGTTCTTCATTTAAGAAACCTGCCCAGGAGCTGGGATAATACTCAGTAGTAATTAATGGCACTCTGGCTGTGCTCTTGGAAAATATAGCTTTTCATTGCCAAGTTTGAGGTGGTTTATGTATCTCTGGAATGTTTCTTGTTTTTTGAAAGGGCCATTGTGCAAAGTGGCTCCCAAATGCTGAAGGAGCTGAAAATCCAAAGAAGTAGGCAAACAAATTCAGTTTATTGGTACAGAATGATTCATCAGGGGAACTTAGGGACAGAAGCCTAGCCTTTGGTGGCTACAAGATAAGTAGGTATCCACACTGCAGCCCACTAGACTCAGGGCTTATATCTCAGAGGAAAAGTATATGGTGTGGTCTGAAAGGAATGCATAGGTGGCTATGGGCATTGTAGCTATGATATATGCAACATTAGCAAGGATTTTGGAGAAAAGGCAAGTAAATAATGTTCCTACATAAAGAGTAATAAATTCTTACAGGCATTCCTGGACTTAGGGTTAGTCAGGAGTCACAAAGCATATTACCTTTAAATTAAAATCACTATTCTCCTCACACATTGCATCCTCCCCCCCCCACCTTTTTTTCTCTTTTTCCTTTATTCTTTCCCAATCCCTTCCATACCTTAACTCTAGAGTTTAACAGTAGATGGTGAAGTCAGGTTGCAATCAGGGTAGGAAGCAAGGAGAGAGAAAATTTTACCTCTTTTCCTTCCTAAAGCCCTATGATACTACTTTGTCTAGAATACTATAGGAATTTTTTTTAAGGGGTGGAAATTAAAGAGAAAACACTACAATCCAAGATTCTGAATTTTCTATAGCTGCTATTCAAAGCAAACTAAAAAATTACCTCAATCCAATGAGAGTTTGACCTTTTTATTTACTTCCTCATTACCATCGAATATCTTTTAAAAGCTGTGAACCCTTTTTGAGAAAAATACTCAAAGGCATACATACGCGCACACACATGAGTATAATTTTGCATAACATTTCAGAAAGTTGAGGGACCCTCAAAATCCCATTCACTGAGTCTAGGCTAAAAGTTATTACCTAAATAATTTGTATTGTCAGTGTGCACACACAAGGTGGGACAATTACATTTTTAAACTCATCCTAGAAAAAGTGCTACATACCTCATTGCTGAATATCACTATAGTCACCTTGTAAGTACTCCCTTTGGGAAGCTATGCACTGACTGCATCATCTAGTTCACCCTTCAAAACACTTTTTCTAGGATGAGTTTGTGAACTTAATTCTGAGGCCTCCTATAAGGATAGCTCTGATGGCCATTCCAGAAGAAGAGTTCCAAAATTCCTTACAAGGGTGGACTAAGCACTAGCATCAGTGCATAGCTTCCCAAGGGGAGTCCTTTGAAGGTGACTGCAGTAATATTCAGCAATGAGATATGTAACACTGTTTCTAGGATGAGTTCACAAACTTAATTGTCCTACTTCCTGTGTGTGTTAGGATGCCAAAAAAATGTATACACATTTAAAGTGACATTATCTATGTTTTACTTTTTCACTGATGGTAGCCACTTTGAACACCTCTTGTAATTGCAGAAGCTAAATATGACTTGTATTCATCTTTTGTTATCAGTATATATTGAGTATTATAATTTTAAAACATTTTTCCACCATATATACACATATATGGGGGGAAAGGACAGAGAAAGAGAACTCAATGGGAACACAACATTTAGTACCAGCTTTTGTGATATGTGGAGACTTTTCTTGACCTCTTGCCTTTATTATTTCCTTTTTTCTACTCTCCTACTTAATTCTTTCTGCTTTCCTTTTCTCTTGCCTATATCTTAGGCCTATGAGTAGTTTCTTTATGTAGACCCATCCCCCTGGAAAAATGGTAAAATTTTTCTTGGTTGCTTTCTGTTCTGCTGTCTACTCTCAATGCTCCTCTTTCTGTTCTTAGCATGATACATCTATATCCCCTTTGCTTCTATAATTTTAACACACCAATCTCAGGCAGCTGTCAAGGACTTTTTGAATCCCTAATTTATCTTTCTCCTGATGCCTCCTCCTAAAGCTAACCTTTATTACAAGTAATGCTTTATCTCCTTCTGGGAATTAGAAATATTCATATAATTTTCAGAAACAGAAGTTCAACCCACTTTCAAAGGTATTCATCTTACGTTACAGTAAGCTTGTTATCTATAGAGCAGTCCCTTCTGTTGTCTCTAAAATATAGTTTTGGCTCATATTGAATGTATTTTAATGTTGTGGTGTCATTTGTTCATGCAGTTAAGCTAAATATTTTGAGAATCCATAATATGCTAAACACTGATGATGAGTATTTAGGAAGCAAAGATAAAAAAGACACTGTTTCTATATTATCTTTATCTCTTTGGATCATAAATGGGTCTTTCTCATGGAATTCATGAAGCAGAGAGTACAGTGGTTGTTAGTAGGAGTTGTTGGGGTAGGGAGATATTGGTCAAAGGATATAAAACTTCAATTAGACAGGAGGAATGAAATTCAGTAGATCTGTTGTAGATATGGTGATTGTAGTTAGTAACAATGTTTCATAGACCTGAAAATTCTAATGAGAGTAGATTTTAAATATTCTCACCATAAAAATATAAGTATGTGAGGTATGAATATGTTAATTAGCTTGATTTAGACATTTAACTAGATATACAGGGTGTCCATAAAGTTCATGTGTAATCTACTAGGTTAAACTATTTTTAATTGCACACGAACCTCTATGTCCATCCTGTGTATATTTATCTCAAACCATCAGTCAGAAAAAAAAGAAAAAAAAATCAGTCAGGCACAATGATAGTCTTAGCTACTTGGAAGGCTAAAGTAGAAGCATCCTTTGAGGTCAGGAGTGTAGGATCAGTCTGAGCAATATAGCATCTCTAATAAAAAGATTTTGTTTGGGGGTAGAAGGGTCCACCAGCCCCTGCAGTGGGGGAAAAATGCTGCTCTTTGCCTTAAATATATATATATATACACACATATATATAATATTGTATACCATAAATATATATGGTTTTTATTTGTCAATTTAAAAATAGCATTTAAATTAAATAAATAAATATATTACATACATGCAAAATAAAAAAAATTAATGTTTTCAAAGCCGATTATTCAAATGAACAATATTTTTCCCTTCTAGATATGATTACATATCAAATACTGTGTTAATATAAAGTAAGAATTTCATCTTTCTTATTAATCAAAAGTTGTATACCCATTTTCCTTTTCAAATGAATATATATTTTAATCTCTAGGAACATAAGAATAATATTGCCAAACTTATGAGTGAAATGAAAATCAAAGAGGAGGGACATAAGATAGAAATGAGCAAACTTTATCAGGACATGCAGAAAAAAAGTAAGTTTTTAAATTTTTAATTTAATGAATTCTATGATATCATGAAACAATTCAAATATGTGTATGTATAATTTTTTCACTGGTAGCCAATATTTTTGAATGAATGCTGCCTTGATGCATTTTTAATTTAGACTTTTGTAGCTTTCTACACACTTATGTATATAAATACATTTTCTAGATTTGATTCCTATAACTACAATGTAACACATATCATATGACCCAGAAATCTCACTCTTAAATATTTACCTAAGGGAAATGAAAGCATTTCTCTTTGTGAGAAATCTGTCTCACAAAGACCTGTTTGTGAATATTTATAACAACTTTATTCCTAAGGGCCCTGAACTGGAATCAAGCAAATTTGTTAGTTGGTAAATAAACACATCGTGGTACATCCATACAGTGAAAATTATTCACCAATGAAAAGGCACAAACTGGAACCAGGCAAGGGTGCCCATTATCTCCATTGCTCTTCAACATTGTAATGGAAGTTTTAGCCATCGCAATTAGGGAAGAAAAGGCAATCAAGGGCATCCATATAGGGTCAGAAGAGATTAAACTTTCACTTTTCGCAGA
>CAUYQV010057424.1:0-20216 GCA_963574575.1 Galagoides demidoff | reverse complement strand
CACAGCAAACAGGAGTCTGTGCACTGGGGGCCTCCTATACTAGAGAGAGGGGACAGATGACAATAAATACAAGACACATGACTCGGCGCCTGTGGCTCAATCGGCTGAGGCGCCAGCCACGTACACCTAAGGTGGCGGGTTTGAATCCCCAGCCTGGACCCGCCAAACAACAATGATGGCTGCAACCAAAAAATGGCCGGGCTTTGTGGCGGGTGCCTGTGGTCCCAGCTACTTGGGAGGCGGAGGCAGGAGACTCGCTTGAGCCCAGGAGTTGGAGGTTGCTGTGAGCTGTGATGCCATGGCACTCTACCCAGGGGGATAGCTTGAGGCTCCATCTCAATAAATAAATAAATAAATAAATAAATAAATAAATAAATAAATACAAGACACAGGGAGCCCCAGCCTGTCAGAAGAGGGTAGGCACTATGGAGGAGGGAAGGCACAGTGAAGAGAGACTTTTAAATACGATGGTCCAGGCAAGCCTCCCAGAGAACAGAGATCTGAGCAGAGGTCTGAGAGGGGTGAGGAGGGGTGAGGGAAGGAGAAGAGTAAACAACCAGGACAAAGACACCGAGGGGAGCGTGGGGCCTGCATGTTCAAGGAAGCACCCAGTATGAAGATCCTGATGCAGGTGTGGCTGGCACAGAGTGGGGGAGGGAGAGTTTGGCAAGGGGGGAGGCTCAGACTGTGAGCTGAGCCTTGGGGCCTGGGCAAAGACTTTGCCTTATGCCACAGAGAGACGGGGCCATTGGAGGATCATGTGCAGAGGAGTGACATGTTTGTAAGGGATCCTTCTGCAGCTATGTGGAGCATTGCTACAGGACAGGTACTGTAGCAAAGACACCAGTGAGGGGCTGCTACGAGAATCCAGAGTGACATGTTGGGGGCTCATCTAGCGTGGAGGTGGTGGGAGATGGTCAGGTTCTACTGGAGGTGGAAGATGGAGCTGTCCAGTTTCCTGATGGTTTCAGTATTTGGTGTGAAAGAAAAGAGCAGAGTCACCAATGACTCCCAGTTGTCATCCTTTCTGGAAGGACAGAGTTGCCATTAACCAAGGTAGGGAAGACTTAAGGAGAGCAGGTTTAGGTGGGAAGGAGGAGGAATTCCTTTTGAAATTAGTCATTAGACATATTAAATTTGAGACGTTCCTTATATATCCAAGGAGAGAATTTGAATGGACAGCCACATGTGGGGCTCCGAGGTTCAAGGCAGTGGGCCCAGGCTAGCGCCATAAATCTGAGAACCCTCAGGGTCCAGATGGATGAGGTCACAAGAGAGACAGTGTGAGGAAGAAAGAGACACCAAGGCCTGAGCCCCGGGCATTGCAGCAAGTGGGGGAGAAGGGAGGAGGACCACCAAAGGAGCCAGGGAAGAAGCAGCCCGTGGGGCAGAGGGAAAATCCGTTCATTAAAACTTCAGAGCATTGGAGTTGTACTAAACAATTCTAATGAAATAGCTACTTACTCTGTGTTAGACATTTTACATAGAGTTCTTCCTTTCATTCTGAGATTTAAGAATTCTCATGCCCATTTTACAGATAAGGAAACTGAGGCTCAGAAGGGTGAAGTTGCTGGACGGTTCATGGCTAGTTATTGCACAGCAGCAACCAACCCAAGCTTCAAGCCCAATTAACATTTATCACCCATCTCCTGAGAAATGGGTACTCTCTATCAATATTATTCTATTTAACATTCTCATTGCCCTGGCAAAATATGAAACATCATTTCCACCCATTTCATAGATGAGGAAATAGGCTTAGAGTCTCATTAAGTGACCTGCCTAAAAGTTAACCAAGGAGGGGGTGGCTGGCAGACATTTGAATCCTGTTTAACTGCCCTTCCTTTAGAAACCTGGGGCTCTCCTCGGCCTCAATTTGGAGAAGGGAATAGGGTTGTGGGATTAACGGTGACTTCTTAGCTGGAAATGCTGGGCCTCTTCCAGAGGCCAGATGTCAGGCTGGTGCCAGGAGGCCCTCTGCTGAGTCCTGGGCTAGGAGAGGGGAGGGAGAGGACTCTGTTACCAAATCCCAGGCTGGGTGCTCCCAGGGAGTCCCGGGCCTCCCTGCCTGCCTGGCATCTGCCCTCCACCAGCTCCTGCCTGGCTGCCAGATGTACCAGCTGTGGCTCCTCTCCATGGAGAGCTGCATTTATTAATTAATGTGGACGCCAAGGGGACAACTTCTCAGGCCCAGCCTCAGAGCAGATCTTGGCACATTTTTCAGACTTTGTTTAATAATTTATCATCTTTTAATCATAAAAATAATTAGCACAAGAGCGATAATCTGTGCTCTGCCGAGAGCAGACCAGCAGAGGAGTTTGCAGGCAGCGCCAGGGCCCAGAGAGCCAAGCTTTGGCAGACAGGAGAAGAGGAAAGCTGGCTCCAAGCCAGATGTCCTCTCCAGGGCTGGCCTCTGGGAGTCAGGTGCCCAAGAAACTGCCTGGCTTGGCAGGGGACATGCAGACCACATTGCTTTCCTAGGAATCAGAAGCTCCTCCTCTTGTCTGACCTGACTCACTGAATAACCCTCTGGGAAGTCCCCTCTCTCTCTGGGCCTTAATTTTCCCACCTGTAAAATGGGAGTTCGATTACATAATGCCTAAGGACGCTTTTATGCAAAGGGCTGCAATGCATTGAGGTAGCAAATGTAGGTGCCATGGCTTGTGGCAGTAAAGAAAGTGACCCAGAGCGTCCACAAGAGCCATGAAGCCTCCCGCTGTCCCCCACAGAAGTCTTCACCACATCCTCTGCCTCCCCCAGCCACTCACAGAGCCCCAGGGTGAGACTCAGTTCTGCCAAGTATGAGCTGTGTGGCCTGGGGCAAGGCCCTCCCCTCTCTGAGCCCCAGTGGACCCATCTGGAAAGAGGGAGTGATCATTTATGCCCATAGGTCTCCCAGAGAAGATCCAAGGGAGAGTAGGACAGGTTTGTCCTTGGAGACATTGATCTCATTCTGCTCCGGACTTAAGTGTCCTTCCTTGTCCAGACCGGAAGGTAGGGCAAGACGGGCTCATCCTCTGTGCCAGACAGCCCCAGTTTCTGTCAAGACCACAGACATTTGAGAAGGTGATTCTGCTTCTTCCTGTGGAATCTCATGCAAGCTACTTAGCCCACAGTTGCCTCAGCCTCTCCAGGTGTGAGTGAGGAAACCTGCCTTAAGTTGGGGTCCCCAAAAGCAGACCCTGAGATGAGCACTTGAGAGTGAGTTATTTATCTGAGGAGCCATCCTGGAAGCTCAGAAGGAGTAGAGGGGTGAGACAGGGATGGCAAGGACGGAGTGGGTAACAAGCCAGTGACCCCTGGGGCCCAGGCCTGCTGGGTCTCTCGGGGGTCAACAAACTGCAGCCCACAGGCCAAACCAGACCTGCCTCTTGATTCTGCAAATAAAGTTTTATCAGAACACAACCATGCCGGCTCATTTATGTATTGTCTATGCTGTTCTTCTGCCACAACGACAGGGTTGAGTAGATGCGACAGACACCATATGGTCCTCAAAGCCTAAAATATTTACTAGCTGGCCCTTTGCAGAAAGTGTTTGCCAGCCCCTGGCCTCAGACAGAATGTAGAACCCACCTCAGATTCATCTCCCTTGAAGTAGAGGAAGCTGACTTATCTATCTATCAACTCTAGTCCATCACTGGCTGTGCCCAGGGGCCCTATCACCTATCCCACACACACACACACACACACACACACACACACACAGTGCCAGGGCAGCATATGCCGGAGGCCAGAGGAACCCTCCAGGAGTCACGGAATGTACAGAGCAAGGAGGGCCAAGGGGAAGTTTGGGCGGGGCATCCAGGGCCTCTTGTCCCCACCTCACCCCCATCTCACTGAGTCATATGAGTAGTAGCTAGGGTAACGCTTGGAAGTACTGAGAACAGGGAATGTCCCTAATACTCCATACGTTCAAATCATTCTCAGATCACCCCAAAATGAGGAACCTTCGCCTCCTCCCTGGGCCCCTGCCAGCCTGTCTTTCTCAGTCACTGCTGCTAATTTCTGAGTTCCAGGTTGCTCTGGCCCTGGCAGGAGAGTTCCTCTCCAGACCCCAGTTCTACCTATCTGGTCAAAACTACACCAGCATCAGCCCATCCTGGTTCCTACTCAGAAGCCTTGACTTTGCTGCTTCTTTCTCAAGAGTTTCCTGCCTTTCCTGGCCCTGAAGACCCAGCCACCTGGCCTCTGTCCTCAGGCCTAGTTCTGGGCCTGCCAGGGTAGCCCTCTGGCTCCATCCAGCAGGCAAATCGTCTCTACTTGGTCAGTTATGCTGCCTCTCCTCACCACTGCTCTTGGCCACTGCTAGGCTTACTCTCCTGGGCCTGCCTGAGGCTGGCAGCACCAGCTGGACCCGGCTTTCACCTTCCACCCTTCCTGGGGAGTATTCTTGCCGGTCAGCTCTGGGATCTTTGTGAGAAGGACATAAGCATTCAGATTTGACCAGAGAGTAGTTGGCATGATCTGGGCTAATCAGGGATTGGGATCAGGGCTGAATCTGGGGTTGAGGTCCGAGCTCAGTCTACTCAGTCTAAGATCAATGCCAGACCCCGCTGAGCAGGGCCTCAGTCTGGGTCCCAGATCAGGATTCAGTCTGAGGCTGGAATCAAGGCAAAGCCTGAGGTCAAGGTCAGGGCTGTCTTTAAGCCAAGGTCCAGCAGTGAGTCTAACCAAGAAGCCCAGCACACTGGTTCATCTAACCAGTCAGCCCGGGCCACAGCTCCTGCCCCTTGGCTCACCTCCCACCCCACCCTCCCCACTGGGGCGCCTGCATTCCCGTTCGTGTGTACGCCCTCATGGCCAGGCGGCGAGGATTCCCAGGTCCATCTGTCTGCTGAGCTGTCGTGGGAACCGAGCTCAGCACATGGGCCCAAGCCTGTCTCCCTCCGGAGCCTGCCTCCAGACTGTTGGCGTTCACGGCTCTGCCTCGCAGCCTCCGAGCTGGGCTCGCGCTACTGAGTCCAAACGCCGTCCACTGCTCAGTTCCAGCCAGCCACCAAGCACTCCCCAGATGGGCAGGGACCGCACCATGCCTGCCTGCCTCCTGCCTCAGGCACTGCTCGCTCCCTGCCAGAGGCCCAGGGGAGGTGCCCAATCCCTGGGCTCCCAGCCCTGAGGGCCAGGCAGGACCAGAGGAGGGCAGGGAACTTACCATTGCCAGCTTTGGGGCCCTAAACTCCCTCTGACCAATAATTCCCTCCCGCCAGCCCTGACCCTGGCCCTGGGAAGGCCTAGCATCCTCCCACCAGGGGCCTGGCAGCTGACATCCTCTGACCACAGATCTGCCCAGAGAACTTGGGGAACCCAAGGTGAGCTGTGGTCAATGCACCCCTCAGGGTGTCTGTCTGAGAAGCTCCAGGAAACATGCAGTTTCAAAATCAGCAGCCTTGGGCGTGAATGCCACCAGTTCAAGTTGTGTGAACGTTGACAAGTCACTCTGTGCCTCAGTTTCCTCATTCATAAATGGACTAATAATCCATAGCTTCTAGATTATGGTGAGGGTTACATACATGAAGGGGTATAAAGTCCCTGGCAGAGGAAAGGGCTTTTGGTGCCTATCTGTCGCATTGTCTGCTCAGCTACCCTGTCCCCTTTACTGGTCACAGCACCCACTTCTATACTGAGCTGGCCCTTCTCCTCCACAGTGTGGGTCTGGTGGGGCAGCCAGTCCTGGGACCTGGCCCGCATGGCCCCGGAGCAGGCACAAGCTGACTCGCAGATGTAAACAGAACAAAGAGTTAGAGAAAGAATGCATGAATGGCAACCCTATCAACATCACTAGGGCCCCCCAACTTCATGGGGGCAGACCCCAACCTGAACCTCCAAGACTGGAGCCAATACCTCTTTCTGGCTGAAGCTGCTGGACTGGGGCTTTCGTTTCTGGTGATGAGGTTCAGAAACAGAGAGGACGCACGTTGTTTTGGTTGACCCTGAAGATACAATATTTGGGGTTCAAGTTCTAGCTCTGCCCTTGTTAGCAAGTGTCACCACAGGTGAGTTTCCCAACCTTATGGTGTGGAAGTTTCCTCATATGGAAAATGTGAATGATACAGGTATCCACCTCCCAAGGTGGTTGGGAGGATTCACTTAATTAATTTATGTGAAGCACGTAGAACAATACTCATCACATAGTAAAAACTGTGTGAGTGTTCGCTAGTATTTTTTACTATTTTTATCATTCTCTGCTCAGCTCCCCTCTTCTCTAGCAAAGGACAGAATCTTATGGAGTCCCTGTGGTTTGTTCTGTACTGTGATACCCTGGCAATAAGGCTGATGTGGCCTCTCTGCTCCAGAGGTTCACTTTGTGGAGGGTGGGTAGCCCAGGGACAGCTGCTCCAGGACCCCCAAGAGGAAGCTGCACTCCTGGCACCTATTCAGCACCCACTGCACAGGGATCTGCCCTTCCAGAAAGCCTGTCAGGGCAACCAGCCAGAATTTGAGCCAGGCCTCTCAGCACCAGTTTGGTTCATGGAATCTTTATCTGATGCTGGGGATTCTCTGGAGTCAACTGGAGCCTCCAAAGCCCTGCTGACTGGGATCTCTGAGAAAATTCACACATCCTCTCCAAAACTGACAGCCTCAGGTATCACTCAGGATCCGGGGGAACAGGTGTTTGTGGATACATCAAGAAGGTGGGCGGGTGCAGGGGCTCACACCTGTAATCCTAGTGCTCTGGAGGTTTGAGGCAGGAGGATCACTTGAGCTCAGGAGTCTTGGACCAGCCTGAGCAAAAGTGAACCTTCATCTCTACTAAAAGTAGAAAAAATTAGCTGAGGCTGGTGGCACATGCCTGTAGTCCCAGCTACTCGGAAGACTGAGGCAGAATTGTTTGAGCTCAGGAGTTTGAGGTTGCTGTGAACTAAGGTGATGCCACTGCACTCTAGCCCGGGGCAGCAGAGTGAGACTTGGTCTTCTCCCCCTAAGAAAAGAAAAGAGAGAGAGAGATGATAATGATCCAGGATGGAGATGATGGCCTGCAGGGATGAGTGGCCAAAAAAGACTCTCAAGGATCCCAAAGGACAGAAAATGACTTTGTGGTCAAGATTGGAACAGCAAGGGTAGAGGAAAAAGGGAATCCAGGTAAGAATCCTAAGTTCATGTAACTAAGTACCTTACCTCAACCCCAGGCCATATCAAGAGAGGACAGTATGCCTCTGATGGAGATTCGGCTGGATGCTCAGAAGCCCTGAGTCAGGCAGCCAGTGTCTTTCCAGAGAGCCAGATGCCCCCACCTACGCCATCTGGGAAGCAGATGGGCTCAGCCCAATGGACAGAGGAAGGCGGCTGAGCACACCCAAGAATTGTCAGGGTCTGCACGCCACTGCCAACCTGGTACGGGCACCAGTCCCAACTTTTGGTTAATTAAACTTGGCAACACAATTTTTGCAAAATTATATGATAATTATGTGATAATGGTTACTAATTGGTAGCACAGCGAGAGGCCACATGGCACAATGGTTAAGGTGAAGGTTCTGCACCCAGATGGCCTGGCTTTGACCTCAATTTCCCTACTTCATGGTCATTTCCCCATAGCACAGGTCCTTCACCCTTCTGCACAATTCATCTGTAAAATGGGAATAATGGAGTAATGCACTCACCACATAGAGTTGTGATAAGAATTACATTGACATAACACTCTAAGACAGAATGTCTTAGACAAGAACTGGGCACGTAGTGAGTGCTCAATAAATATATATATTGATTATTGCTGAGCATTTACTCTATAGCAGGTGCTGTGCTAAACACCTTAGTCCCTGCAACCGTCTGTGAGGCAGGTGCTTGTCTAGCCCTCTTTTTACTGATAAGAAAACTGAGGCACAGATTTTTGCCTGAATTTTCTTGGTTCTTAAATGTCTGAGCTAAAATGTAGGTCCAGGATGGCCTGACTCCAGAGTTTAAACTCTTAATCTGGGGTCAAACACACAAATGTGACCCAGCAGAGAAAAAAAGATCAGATGAGTTGTATACAATAGAGATGTAGGGAACTGTGGCAAACTGGAGCCCCCCTGCCCCATCTAAAGGGAGCAATCACCTCAGCCCCAACTGACCACTGCTCCAAAGGGCTCAGCAGGCCAGATTGCAGCTGGGTCCCAAGTGTATCACTGAAGCCTTTGGCACCTGCCTCGGGTCTTCTCTTTCACCCTAAGCTGGGCCTTTATTTTGGATGAACCCGACAGCCACAGGAACTAGCCACACAACACCCAGGCTTCTCAGGTCCTTGACCTCATCTCTGATGACTCCCCCAGTCACTCATTCTCCGTCTTTCCCCTCTCCCCCTACCATCACTAACTCAAGCATCCTGCTCTCTGACCAACTGTTCTATTCCGCGAGCTTCAATCTTGCTCAGCTTCGAGACCTCCATCAGCCTCTTTATCTTCCTGCCAACCTGTCAGCCGTCTCTTCCTTCACCTCCCCTTTCATCTAGTGTCTATTCTGGGGTCTTCTAATTTGGCTCACACTCTTGCCAATGCTCTCAACTCTCCTCTCCACTGTCTCTTCCCCACCTGTTCCTCAAAATCCCCTTCTGGGATGAACCCAACCCTCTCTCTATGATGCACCCAAACCTACAAATTCCTGGCTTCCCGTGATTCTCCAATAGTTCTCCAACAACTTCCCCTTCTACCTTCCACAGGGCTACTTCAAACATTCTCAGACTCCTCCAACCTCTCAGATGCTCTACTCCTCCCCTCTCATTCTCGCCGGATGACCTCTCTACCCCTTCCCAGAGGAAATGAAAGTTATCAGAGAGGTTAACTTTTTACAAACCTACCTACATCAGGACCCATTCTCTCCTCCTCTGTGTTTGGAGCCCATCCTCTCCCACCTTCTCAGAAGCCCCCAGGTATTCTGTCTTCCTTGTCTCTCCCCTGTATCTTACCTCTTCATTTTAAGATGATTTTGGCTACCGATATGTAAACAATGAAGTCTCTCCCATCTTAGGGTAAACCCTTCCTGGCTACACAGACCCCTCTAGTCAAGTCTCTCCTCTTCTAACCCTTCTGAACCTCAGTTTCTTCATGTCTATAAAACGGAAATATCTGTCCCTGCCTCAAGGGGTCATTGTGAGGATTAAGTAAGTCGATACACAGAAAGCCCTTAGAGCGGGTCTGCCCGGGTGTTTGCTTCCTCTTCTCCGTTGCTTGCTATCATTATTGCTCTGCTTGTTTCTTTATCTTCCCATTCCTTCCTCCACCCACTAATCCGATATCTGCCCTTTTATTCCACCCAAACAGCTCTGGCCAAAGGTAGCAATGTTCTCCTTATCTCTAAATTCAAGGGACACCGTCTTCTTTTTTTTTTTCTTTATTTTCTTATTTGGCTTTTGTTCTTTTTTTTTATTAAGTCTTTTGTACATAGATCATAAATACATTTATGCCATTCTATGATTCAATGTGATGATTATTTGTGCAAATTGGAATGTTTACATTCCATTAAACAACATAGCCTTCACCCCTTTTACCCTATTACAGGATTAAGATATTTATGCTCTACACCTGATAGATCCAACTTGTACTTGCAATATGCTCCATAGGTGTGGTCCCCCTACCAACCCTCCCCCTATCAGCCCACCCCCTTCCTTTCCCCTCCCCTCCCCTTCCCTCCTTCATCCTAGGCTATAGTTGAGGGGCACCTTCTTCTAATCCTCTTCTTATTTGAGGTCTCAGCAAATTGACCCTTCCTACTTTAAACATTTTCTCCCTTCTAACTCTCTAAGGCTTCCTTTCCAGATCCCTTTAAAGTTTCATCCTCCTGTCCCAGACATTGGTTTGGGTGGCTCATTACCCTCCAAGAGCCAATGTCTCCCCAAGTGATATCTCCGACTCAAGGTTCTCCTCTGACCTCAAGTCAATGTGTAACTCAACATTTCTGCTTAGATTTCTCAACCGTCCTTGAACTCCAGTATAGCCAAAATGAACTCCTGACCTTCCTTCCACTCCATCCTCCCAAGATAAGCCTCATCCTTCTTTCAGATATCATCATCATCCATTTCACAAGCCAGAAACCTAGGAGATATCCTCTTTCTCTCCTGATTTCTCATCTCATCCAATCATTCTCCAAGTTAATATTATCTCCTAAATAGCCCTCGCCACCACCTCCTCTCTAATCCCAGAAACTGTCATTTCCTTCCAGTACTTGTTTATTAATAGGTCTCCATGATGGGCCCTTTTTCCAATTCTAATTTCCACACAGTGCCAAAATTGACCTTTAAAAAAAGAAAGAAAAAAAAAGACGTGGTTTCTCTCCACCTCTTGGCCCTGAAGTCTTCCATGTTAACTTCTTCTTAGACTCCAGGTGGAAGCAAAATGGCTGCCATAGCTCCAAGCTTCACATCTCCCACCTTTGAGTCAAATTGCCTTTTACCCAGAATTCCCTGCAAAGTCCCAGAGCATCTGAATAGCTTTGATTGACCCATGTGCCCATCCTCAAACCAATCATTCCCCAGGCTATTCAATGTCATGAGTGACTTAGCATGGGTTATGTGCTTATTTCCAGAGTTGAAAAACAGACTCCCAATTAAACCACATGTACTAAAAAATTGTGGAGGGCTATTTCTGCAAGGAGAAGGAGAGCCAATGACTGCTAAAAACAGATGGTGTCCACTATAGTTGCCAGTATAAACATTAATTATGGTGTATCAATATTACCCTGAGAATGTTCAGCTGAATACTAAACCCTCAAAACTCTCTGGTATAGGGATTTAAAGAAAAGCAAAATGATGGGTAAATAAACTTGTAAAAACTTGAATTTTGTCCCCCTGTCCTTAGAGGTACACAGTGCATAATAGCATATAACCTACTAGGGGCACTAAAATCTCCTGCAGACAAGAAACCTGTCTGACTTCCTTCAACCCAGCTCTTCCTAAATATATTTGAGAACACACCTCTGATGTGGTTAGAATGTGTCCCCCAAAGTTCATGTGCATTGGAAATTTAACCCTTAACACAGTCATATTAGGAGGTGGGGCCTAAGAAGTGGTGGTTAAGTTATTGCCATGAGAGTTGTTTTGTTACAAAAACAAATTCCACTTCCCGCTTTCTCTCTTGTTCACTCGTTCTTGCTCTCTTGCTTTCCTCCTTCTGCCAGGGGATGACGCAGCACAAAGGCCCCAACCAGATGCCAGTGCCATGCTCTTGGACTTCCCAGACTCCATAATCATGAGCCAAATAAAGTTCTATTATTTATAAATTACCCAGTCTCAAGTATTCTGTTATAGCAGCACTACCTAGACTAAGACAACTCATTTCCTCACATTGCCCTATAATTTTCTAAGTATAAAATTCACTTAGAAGAACTTCACCATATTGAGTTCTTTTGGCTGCGTTTAGAGTTGTTCTTGCATCCTCTACCTTCAGCTATGATTTCCTGCTGTAAAAGCAATGGCTGCTTTTACGTTTAGAAGCCACTCTCCACCTCTTTTTTCTACTTCTAAGTCCTCTGTAGACTGGAAAAACAATAATAGAGACTGTCAAAACTATTTGTAAAGTAAGAGAAAAGAACTGTGAGTGAAGTTCTGATGCATCCTTCTGTTAAGCAAAGTGAGGATAGTCCGTGGCATTTTGTCTTTGTGATTCTGGTTATTACAGCTCTTAATATTTGACTGGAGAAGTGGAGCTGTCAGAGAGCTGAGTTTCAAGACTCACTATTCCACACTGACCCCTCTTCGTAATAAAGTCCTCAGGGCCCAGGTGACAGGAGAGTGTCACAGGACAAGCTACCTCCAGGTAGCTCCGGTCACTTAACACCCAAGTGGAGGCCATAACAGCCCCATGATGCCTGAACTCTAAATGCCAAAAATGTATTTCAACAAGAGGACCCTCAGTCATGCTCAGGATTTAGCCTGGATGGGGACAGAGTGTGCAGCATGAGGAACAATTATAACACAGAAGGCAAGAGAGAGTCCAGAGCTGTGTGTGTGCTTGCTAGAGCACACAGGTGTGCACACAGGTGAAAGGGTGCATTTGTGGAGTATACAGGTGCATAGAGGGCTGTGTGTATGTAGGGAAAAGGGACAAAGGGATTTTGACCTGATCTGACCCCAAGGAAGGATACCCAGGCAAACCCAGGGCATCCAGAGAGCTGTAGTGATGATGTTTCCTGAAGCCTAAATCAGGAGTGTGGATGTTGCTGTGGTCTGATATGTGGGTTTCTGCCTGATTCGTCTCATGAACTTCTGCATGATCTGATACATAATCTGCCCCACAGGCTGTCCTGTGGTCTGACTTGCGGTCTGCCAGTGTGGTCTATCACAGCTCTGCAAGGAGATGGAACGTCCAGAACTGGGCCGGGCCCAGGACACGCGGGCTGCCTGGGCTGGGATGCGCCGCCCTCCTGCTGTCTGCCCAGGCCCCCTGTCAGGGGAGAGGCGTTGGCGGCCCTGTGAGTTATGACTTTTATTATGCAGAAAACAGGCACATTAACTTCAGGTCCTTTGAAAAATGTGGTCCTGTAATCAGAGTCTGTGTCTGTCCTGATGCACCGTGGCACCAGGCCAGAGAAGTGCAGGAATGAAATAAACATTTAGAAAGACAACTGCATTTGCAGATCTAAGAATTGAGTTATATTCATTTCTGACAGCTTCCTGAATCACAGCCCACGTCTCCGCCCGGCAAAACTGGGACCTGGCCCTTTAACTAGACTCCATTTCACATAATTAAAGACTCACAAAATTAAATGGCCTGCATGGAAAGTGGCTTTCAGTGGACTAAATGCCGGGAGCAATCTCCTTGCCGGAGTGGAGAAGTGACACTAGCGTGCAGATCAATATCATCTCTGTTATTAATATCAAAAGCACATTACTTTGTTTTTGCCTGGCTCCCCTCCAAGCCTCCGGCCCTGCCGCGGAGCAGCCATTTGCTCGGGCCATAATTTACTTTGGTGAGTTTTTAAGGTATTGTTTTGTCAGGACCAATCACCGTGACGTTATAAATGGCTGGGAGGACTTGCACTCTCCCTCAGTGGCATATGCAGCGAAATTAATTTTTAAAAGTTTCACGTCAATTACTCCTGTCCTTGAGTTATGCAAGGGGACAAAGGAGCAGAGACGTAAGGACGTGAGTGATCTCAAACAGATGAGGTAACGACACACAGAAGCCGAGGCTGCAGACCAGAGCAGACATTACACTATCTCTAATTGATGCATTGAATTAAACAATGCTGAAGCCAAATAAATATTGACCACTTAGCAAAAGAACCATTGATTTTTATGATGCACAACAATGCCACCCTCCAGTTTGCTGGTGGAGGGTTTCAAGTGGGGGTCTTGTTGATTCTAGAACAACCACTTGGATACATTACATGGAGAGAAGCCATGGCTGTTTGGTGGAACGTTGTGAGGAGGGTGTGACTGTTTTCAGTGTTTCTTGTTCTGCCTGGACCAGCTCCCCCACTCTGGTCTGCCCACGTAGGCCCTGCCTCCCTCTGCTTCCATATCAGCAGAAGGGCAGAGGCACTGAGCACCCTCTCTCAAGATCTCCATGGGTCTCCCTTCTTCCTCCAGTACCACCTCCCAAACAGGCTGGCCCTGAACCCGTGGAAGAGGCTCACCTTCAGCCCTAAGCAAAAAGGCATCTCTCACTTCCTGCTCTGCCTGAAAATGAAGGCAGAGCCACAGACATCAGAAAAGAAACATGAGAAGTTCTGTGCCTGGAGAGAGAATGAGATCTCCAACATAGGAGCACGCAGGATATGCCCAGTGCCACAGCAGACACCAAACAGACGTCGTTGTCATCGTCGTCATCCTTAATTCTCCCAGCAACTTCAAGATGAGCATTACAGGGTCAGCTTGGAGAGGGACAGTGACTTCCAGGAGGGAGCAACCTCACAAACCCCAACTACCTGTGTCTCCCCCCCCCCCACAAAACTTCCCCCCTTGCCCCCTAGGAGGCGGGCCCCCTGAGGGCAGGGACTGGCCTTGGCTCCATCCCCTGTGCTGCCTGGCACTTGCATATCTAAGCAACTATTGGTGAATGAATGGTTACTACAGGAGAGGCCCTTGGATGTGAAGTTTAACATCACCATTTGGCACCCGACTGTACACAGCCACCTACCAGGATCCCTTCAACTTGGGAGTGCAAAGCAATGAACGCTATTCTCAAGAGGAATGCACACACCAGCTCTCTGCGCTGAATGTTACAAATAACAGTCTGGTGCAGACTTGAAATCTCCCCTCACATTGGGCTCTGAGGTATCTCAAAGCAATCATGGATTTAACCAGATTTGGGACAAGGTTTTTTTTCTGATCCTCTACCCTTTTTCCTGATCCTCTACCCTGATGTCAAAGGCCAAGGCAGGATAGAGGTGGTGGGAATCAGTGACACCTGTCTGTTCCTCAAACAGGGCCAGTTGTCTTTGGAGAGCTGCCTTGCAAAATACATTATGATACCCATCTTACAGAAGAGAAAACTGAGGCTCAAAGAAACTAGACAACTTGTCCAGGATCTTAGTGCCTTTGCCATATAGTTGAGTGAAAACTGAATATTTCAATTTTCCAGTCATTTCCTCATATCTCATTGCTGGGCACCCCAGGGGTCAAGCATGCAGACCTCAGGATGCAGTTTTTGGCACTTACCCAAGGGTTGCCAGGCCTTGCAGCCATAGCCTGGTCTGTGCCATGCTCACAGGGCTGCCTGGGGTGAGGACAGATCACAGCACTGTGACCAGGGCAGGCTTGGCATGAGCTGGATGCCCCACTGCAGTGAAATCCATCTGTCTATCTGACCACATACTCTCATGATGGGAGGAGGAACATTTGAACTTGATGGAGGGAGCTCTGGCCTGTACCCAGGTTCACCCATTCCTCCATCCACAAGCACCTACTTTGGCCTGTTCTACGACAGGCAGGGTCCATCCTGGAGCTGCCTCAGCAAATAAGGCCCCCAGGTCCCTGCCTTCACCAAGCTTATGGTTGATAGAGAATGAGGCACTGCATTGTTTCAAAATTCTTTAATTTGTATTTGCACACATCTTGAACAAGGAAGACAGCTCTTAAATACATCCCTAGCTTAATAAAAACATGCATAGTTCTACATTGGTGGATTAATTAGAAAGGAAATCAGGCAACATATGTAGCATCCCGCAACAAAGGTTTACAACTGTAAGCGAACACACTTTGAGTATTTACAGGAACACAGGAGGTATTTTAACAAACGTATTCTTTCCAACACAAGTATTTACAAGAAGTATTCTAACAAGTGTATTCTTTTTTAACAAACATCCCTGATCTCAAGGTAACAAGGGAACGGTCCTTGAGAGAGAACTATTCAAATTTTGACAATCATAGGCTGCTTTTAGTAAACACTTAGAAACTCAACCTCCAGATGCCAAGATTCCTAGTAAGCATAGATTTAATTTAAATGTTATGGTAAGTAGTATGCTCCTGTGCTTCTAATCTTATTATTTGTTTAAACAAAAGGTGCTTGCTCACCTAGTGTTTCTCTCAATGACTTGGGTCCTTGAAGAGTTCATGTCAACCTACGAAGCATTCATCGAGTTGTCAGGCACCTGCACTGAGCAGGTCTGGGCTGGGTGCAGGGACCTGGGCTGTCAGCATTATGTCTCCCCCACTCCTAGTGTTTGAGGAACTCCTGGTCCAAAGGGGAGAGGGACTCAGAGACAGCGGTCTGCATATGGTTGGACTTGAATTACAACAATGAGAACATGAACTTACCCCGCCTACAGGAGAAGCCAAGGAGCCACCACAAGGTTTCTAGGGAGCTGGTTCCTGAAGCATGAAGAGGAATGTTCTAGAAATGAAGCAGAAACACATTCCTGGTGGAGGAGTTTGCAGATGCAAAGAGTAGGAGGTCCAACAGAGTACAGTGTATCTGAAGAAGAATGTGGCATGTGTTAAGAGGTGTGGCTGTCATGACTCTTGACAATCAGTTCTCAACACAGAGGTCAGGATGATCCTTTACGAATGTAAATCAGTTCATGTTTTCCCCCTGACCCAAGCCTCCAAGAGCTCTGGGAGCACTTAGGGTAAAATCTAAAATCTGGCTGTGGTCCACAAGCCCCAGCGCAATTGGATACATACACACACACACACACACACACACACCTGTCCCTTGCTCTCCAAGCTGCAGCCTCATTAAGCTTCTTGAGTTGGTAAAGTTCATTCCAACCTTGGGGGCTTCACACCTGTGGCTCCATTGGTGTAGACTATTCTTCCTCTTGATCTACCTTTGATTGGCTTCTTCTCATTTAAATCTCAGTTTGAATGTCCCTCTTTGGAGTTGATTTCCCCACATGTTCGCTTAAGCAAAGCTTCTCATGCTTGAGTCTCTTCCAAGAGTGCCAATTTGTTGTTCTAACATCAAGACATATGTCATTCTCTAAAATCATTTTATTCGCTAGTGATAACCTCCATTCGGACAATGGCCTGGCCTGCTAGGCTTGCTGCTGTGTTCCCAGCCCCTAGCATGGAACGCAGAATATAGCAGGTGCTCGGAAAGCATTTGTTGAATGAATGAAGGAATGAATGAATGAAGAGCCTGGAGATGTCTCTGAGCTTCTCCCAAGTCATGGAACATGTGTGAGGTAGGAAAAGTAGAGAAGGAGGCTCCTTCACGGGCCCTGCCCAGGCTGGGGGAAGGAGGGAAGAGAGCCCCAGGATACAGATGAAGGGACAGAGGTGAGTTTGAAAGCCCCAGACCAAGTCATCCACCATGGGCCAGCAGCAGGTCACGCTCCACCTCCCTGACGTTCACAGAAGCCAAATAAGCCTGACCCTAGGTAACAGAGGAAGGTACGTGGGCAGAGCTGACAACCCTGGGGTCCCTCTTCCACCTTAAGCATCTCTGCACCTGGGGGGCGGAAGAGTTCCAGACTGAGGCCAGAGGGAGTACAAGATTGCCTCTGGCCAGGCTAAACGCTAGGAGCTTCAATAAGCCTTCCTCCATCCCCTCTGCCGAGTACATGATTCTCTATCATTCCTCTGACAAATCCCTGCTCGTCTTTCAAATGCCAGGTTGGAAACCACTTTCTGGAGGAAGCATTCCCTGACACTCCTCTGCTCCTCCCACCCTTCTCCAGGCTGGGTTTAGAGACCTTCCCTCATTACAGCAACCACCCTCCTTTATTATAACTGCCTTCCTGAGAATCACACGTGCCTGGGCTCAAGTTTCAGCTCAGCCAATTGCCGCCCAACCTCCTTCGGCCTCAGTTTCCACATCAATACAATGGAGGAAGTAATATCCATCTTGCAAGTGTGTTGTCAGGATTATTAGGGATATTATCTGTAGCTAGTGAATGATGGGTATTTACTAAATATTATATATGATAATGATGGAGAAAAACTTTGAAATCTAATCCAAATGCCTAACAGGTAGGTGGTCAGCTAGACCGTGGTTAAAAAACAACAACAGGCTGTACATGGTAGCTCATGCCTGTAATTCTAGCACTCTGAGAGGCCGAGGCAGGCAGGATTATTTGAGCTCACGAGTTCAAGATCAGCATGAGCAAGAGCGAGACCCCATCTCTAAAACATAGCCCAGTATTGTGGTGGGTGCCTATAGTTCCAGCTACTTGGGAAGCTGAGGCAAGAGGATCGCATGAGCCCAAGAGTTTGAGGTTGCTGTGAGATATGACGCCACAGCACCCTACCCAGGGTATAGAGTGAGACTCTGTCTCAAAAAATAAAATAAAATAAAAATAAACCAGTAGGCTTGGAATCCAGAATCCTGGCTCTGCTATTTTTGCTGTGATGTGAGCAGGTGCCATCTACCCCTCAGCCTCCAATTCCTCCTCTGCAAGACGAAATTCCTAAAACCACCCTTATAGGATTATTGAGGATTAAACTTGTTTGATTATGGTTCATGTATGTAAATAAGCCCTATTATGCCTCTAGCTCTAGGCCCAGCACTAAGGTGAGACTTAAGGCGATAGAGGTCTGATCCTTGTACGTACGAGGCACAGGGGACATTACACAGCCACTTACAAGAGTATCATTCCGGTATGCACACATGCTTGTATTCAGCAATACCTCCTGAATGCCTACTATGTGCCAATGTGGAAGGAAAACAGGACTTCTTCCCTGATGATATTAATAATAACAGCTAATATTCATTGAGCATTTACTACGTAACCTTGGGTTTAAGTTCTTAAAGCCTCCTAAAACACAGACACAATTAACAGCTACTTCACTGGGCAGAGTGGCGGCCAAGATAATATGAATTAATGCACGTGAAGCTCAGTGCAGAGGTCCTGGCACCTCGTAAGGGGTCAATAAACGGGAGCCCTGATTCTATTTATTAGCTCACTAGGTAGCAGCCTTGAGTTTAGAGCTTTACATGTTTTATCTCGTTTAATCATTTAATCCGGGGTGATAAGTACTAAGATACAACATATGAAATTGCCTATAAACTTAAAAGCCTTTCCACATGTGAGTGCTTGTTAATGCTTCCAAGGGGCCAGTAGAGGACCCCAGGATGGGAGGGAGCGGTCAGCATGGGGAGAGATCAGCCAGAAAAGCTTCTGGAAGGTGCACCTGGGGTGGGGCCAGAAGTGGGGGCACGTGGGGCCAAGCACTAGAGGGCACGGGAGCCTCTTCCCTGCAAATCGGGGTGTTTCTGCTACTGCAGAAGGCCGGATTCAAACAGGGCAATTTAAAAACATGTAAAAGGCATAAAGCGAGAGCAGCTGTGCACAGCTGCCGCCGAACGCTCCATCGCTGCCTCGCTGTGGACTCTAAATGACAATAAACCTTCCACCCCTTATAAATTAAGCAGACTTTCAAAAAAACCATATCTCCTCCTGCAACTTTTTATGGCTGTTTGGCAACTTTAATCATTTTGCAAAATGCAATTCCTGGCCATAAATTCTCTCCCAAGTACAGATTTAGGGAGATCTAGAGGACTGCAGCGGGTTGATAGGTAAGTTTTAATCTGACAAGGCCAAAAAGTCTATTAGATTTATGGGGAGGCAGCAGATACCTTGTAATTACACCAGGCTCGACCTCCAGGGAATCTTGAATTCAAGGGGGGCGGTGGGAAGAGAGTGGAAAGGAAGAGGCCAGGGCGGCGGCGAGGGCAGGCTGGAACCCCCTCCGCTGTCCAGCCCCTGCCCAGCCTTTTGGTCACAGGACCCAGTGATTTCCTGCAAAGGCGCGCAAAGACCTTGGGTTCCAAGTCACTGAAGCCTGTGATTGATGCACATACACGCAGGCCACCACAGGGCCTGTGGCTTTGGCTGTCGCCTGTCAAGAGGAGCTGAGCACTTTCAAAGGAGGTCACATATCCCTGAACGGGGTAGAGAGCAATGAGACAGCACCAGATTTCATTTCATTACACTTTCAACAAATACTGAGTTCACATTGGTGCTAGATGTCACACTGTATGAGGCACAGGGACAGAGCCACAGATGGCACGCAGGTTGTGCCCTGAATAAGGCACCTGGCTAAGAGGACATTTGATGTTTGGTCCAGCACGGGCTGCTCAGGGATGTGCCTCTGACCACACCACACTCGGGTCACTACAGTCCCGGCTTCATATCACGGGGTACTCATAGCCTAACAGGAACCCAAGGAGCAAACTGGCCATCTGCAGGCCAAGTGTGGCCAGCATGATGTTTTAAATGTTTTTTTAGTTTGAAACAGCTTTTCCTTGGCTACAGTAGTACTATTCCTTATTTATTACTTTACACTCAGAGGGTTAATTCACATCAGCTCCTGGCCCCAACGTGCATCTGAGCCCCATGCAGGAGGGCTAAGGGTGGTGACAGGATGAGAGGAGACGCCACAGAGCCCCAGGCCCAGCACCCAACCCTGACGGCCACGGAAGTGTGCTGGATGGACAAATGGCCTCCCGAGAAGTCCACGTCCTAAACCCTGAACCTGAGAATAGGTTATGTTATGTGGCAAATGAGGAATTAAGGTTGCAGGGGAAATTGACATTACCCTGGATTATCTGGGAGGGGTCGATGGAATCACATGAGTCCTTAAAAAAACTGGTAGGCCGATGAAGAGTCAGTGCCAGTAATGTGAGTGAAAACAACTCAACCAGCCATCGGCCATCGTGGACTCTGAAAACAGAGGAAGAAACTGCAAGACGAGGAGCACAGGTGGACGCTGGAGACTGGGAAAGGCGAAAAGGCAGATTCTCCCCCAGGCCTCCTAGAACAGTGACTTTTTTTTTTTTTTTTTTGAGACGGAGCCTCAAGCTATCCCCCTGGGTAGAGTGCCATGGCATCACAGCTCATAGCAACCTCCAACTCCTGGGCTCAAG
>CAUYQV010057422.1:0-42413 GCA_963574575.1 Galagoides demidoff | reverse complement strand
ATGATTCGATTTGCCTAAAATGTCAATTCTCCAGAAAGGAATTACAATTCTAAAGGTATATGTATCTTACAACAGAGTATTAAAATATGTAAATAAAAATTAATAAAATCAGCTCGGCGCCTGTGGCTCAATTGGCTAAGGCGGCGGTTCGAATCCCCAGCCCGGGCCCGCCAAACAACAATGATGGCTACAACCAAAAAATGGCCGGGCATTGTGGCGGGCATTGTGGCGGGCACCTGTGGTCCAAGCTACTTGGGAGGCAGAGGCAGGAGACTTGCTTGAGCCCAGGAGTTGGAGGTTGCTATGAGCTGTGATGCCATGGCGCTCTACCCAGGGGGATAGCTTGAGGCTCTGTCTCAAAAAAAAAAAAAAATTAATAAAATCATGAGGAGAAATAGACAAATTTATCCTATTAAAGTGGATAATTTATCCCATCAAATGCCTCCTTTGGTAACTGATATAACATCACGGCAGAGTGTCAGTAAGAAAATACTTGATTTGTGTGGCATTCTCAGTGAACTTATCTAATTAACATGCAGGAAAAAAATCAGAATAGAAATAAATTAATAACAGGAAACCAATGAAGAATATCAACAAAATCACAAAGCTATAACTTTATAAAGAAAAAATATGACATCTTACTCAACATCAAAAAATCCCTAATACTGGAGGGTGGATGGATTGAGGGAGGGTAATTGGTGGGACCACACCTACATTGCATTTTATAAGGGTACATGTTAAATCTACTAAGGATAGGCTATAAATACTGTAACACAATAACTAAGAAAATGAGGCAAAGGCTGTGTTAACCAGTTCGATGAAAGTATCTCAAATTGTATATAAAACCAGCACATTGTTCCCCATAATTTTGCATTAATGTACACAGCTATGATTTAATTAAAAAATGAAAAAAATAAAAAATCCCTAATAGTGAGGGGAAACCCTGAATTTGGAGGAATATAGCAACACATTTAACTGTCTTTCAAGGATTATTCAATATCAGAAAATATGTATCATAAATAAACCATAAAATTGTAAAAAAAAAAAATATGAGTAACACCAACTCAGCCACATGAACAAGCTCAGCTTCAGTGGTGATAGCTAAGGTTGTTGGTGTGTATCCTGAACATGATGGAGTGAAATGAAACTTACTTGCTGTCATCTTCCTCCCAATAACCCACAGTCACAGTCTAATCTAATCATGGGAAGATCCTCAGACACATTCCATTTAATGAACATTTCAAAAAATGCCTGACTAGTACTTCTCAAAACTCTTAAAATCATCAAAAACAGTGGGCCAGGCACAGCGGCTCACTTCTATCACCTCAGCACTTTGGGAGGCCAAGGAAGGATTACTTGAGGCCAGGAGTTTGAGATCAGCCTCAGCAACATAGCAGGATCCTGTCTCTCCAAAAAAAAAACCAAAAAAAAACCAAAGAAACAAACTTAAAAAATTAGCCAGGTATGGTAGTGCACACCTGTGTTCCTAGCTGTTTTGAGAGGTTGAGCCCAGGATTCTGAGGCTGCAGTGAGCTATGATCAAGCCACTATTCTCCCGCCTGGGTAACAGGGAAAGACCCTATTTCAAAAATAAAATAATTACATTAAAGAAAGGAAAGTCTGATAAATGTCACACTTTCACAGCAAAATTGAGTCTAAAGAAACATGACTACTGTAGTGTGGTGACTTGGATGTAATCCTGGAACGAAAAATGACCATAAGGAAAATTATGGAAATTGAAACAAAATACTAATTTTATTTAATAATAAATGTTTCAGGATTGGTTTGTTATAGTAACAAGTGTGTCATACTAATCAAAAATATCAATAACAGGACAAATTGCATATACGTTTTGAGACACTCTGTACTATCTTCGCATTTTTTTTCTATAAATCTAAACTATTCTAAAAATAAAATTAATTTGCATTTTTTAAAATTCAGTTTATGGCCAGGCATGGTGGCTCACGCCTGTAATCTTAGCACTCTAGGAGGCCAAGGCAGGTAGATCACCTGAGCTCAGGAGTTTGAGACCAGTCCGAGCAAGAATGAGACCCTATCTCTAAAAATAGCCAGGTGTTATGGTGGACACCTATAGACCCAGCTACTCAGGAGGCTAAGGATAGAAATCACTTTAGCTCAAGAGTTAAGTTGCTATAAGCTATAATGCCATGGCATTCTACTGAGGGTGACAAAGTGAGACTAGATTTGGTCTCAAAAGAAAAAAAAATATATATATATACACACACACAGATATATATACATAACATAGGCATAAAAATTGCCAATACTAAGTCAGGACTGTATTGTGTATACACCACACACACATAAAATTCAAATTACATGGGAGCCAGAGAAATAAGAAACAAATAATAAATTTATGTCTATCATCTATCTATCTTCCTATCTATTAATTTGTTTAACAAACTTGCAAACAATGGTGCTGATGCACTAATTAGTCAAATGAAATGAAGAGTAGGAAGGCAGTGACAACACTGTTCAAGTGCAGACTTCATACTTAACTGTATAGATACATCATCTGCATATATATACTCTCTAGACTCTTCCTTCTTTAAGAGTTCAAACTGAGTGAGCAGCTACTATCCTATCTTGTCCTGATATATTTTTTAAATGCAGAAGATTATTTAGCACAGTTAATAAAATAGCTTTTGCTTGATAAAAGTTACATGCTGACTATAAAATACTTAAATTATTCATGACTGGCTAGTTAAGATATTTTCTCTTCTGTTAATTTTACCACTGAGTCCATTTTTAAGATTAAAAATAAAAAGCAATGGGGAAGTGGGAAGAAATAAGAAAAAATATAATCACTAGGGTGTGAATTATATGGTTTGGTAAATAGTTAAATTTTAAAGGGGAAAACGTGTGAATATTCTTTACTCTTATTACAAGGAAATGTGTAATAAAATATTTTATTTGAGATATTTACTTAGGAAGGCAGAATAGATGCAGGAAACTCAAATTCTGTGGTAATCTATTGCATTTTAGGTCTTGTGCTAGCTAGTTACAGTAATGATGCATTATTTGCTATTTTTCACCTGTCTTAATTTGTTCAGGCTATCACATCAAGCTATTATAATATAGGTAGTTTAAGCAAAAGGCATTTATTTATCATGGTGATAAATTCTGGGAAATCTCTGCACTCTGATCTGCAGACATTTGGCTTCTTCCTGTTTTCCCATGGTGGAGGGATACAGATATTGCACCTCCTTCCTCTTTTATGAAGACAATAATCCAATCATCAGCCTCCCCCACCTTCATGTAAACCTAATCACCTCCCAATGCTCCATCACCAAATACCATAAAATGGAAGGGGTACTTAGGGGTTCAACATACAAATGTTAACATGACACACACTTTCAATTCATAATGTCATTATAAGCCGAAAGATTGAATATTGCTTTGTTTTATTTCTTCTTATTTTTCAGTGAGGGGAACAGATTTTAGCAGGTTCAGTGAGTTATAAGGAGTGTCACCTGCTATGTCAGATCTAGCTCCAGGCTACTAAGTTGTACTCAGATACATTACTCAGAAAGGGAGAAGTTTTGGGAGCAAACCTGAAAGTTCAGGGGCCTACTATATGTATCTCTCTTTCTCTTTTCACTAATATAATTCAAGTCAGTAGGGACTTTTGACTTGCGAGATGATGGGAAATGTATGAGAATGAGGAATGAGCAGTACAGAATTGCTGATTCTTCAGGGTGAGGAACACTTCAAATGAAGCCAAGAGGTAATTAAAACTGAGGAAGCAAACCATATTGACTGAGATGTGAAGCAATAGTCTTCAACTTTTAGCAACACTTCTTGGCAAAGAGTCAAAGAGAGTGACTTCTAAGCTGTATAGTCAGACTATTTCTGACAGTCTGCAACTCTGGTTGTGAAAAGTGGTGTATGTTTGAGCCAAGGTTTCAGGGATACATACCACTCTCTCTGTGTTAGGAAGCTCCAAGGCTAGATATCAGCATGATCCCATTCAGTCATATGCAGGGATGAGGATTTTTCAATAAAATGTAGGGTTTTCAGGCTAAATCTCATCTCCTCTATAGAGAAAACATTTGCACATAACTCTGGAGATAGTTCTAAAGGGAAACTAAGTAAATGGAATAATTGAAGATTTTTCTGATAATTTCTCATTCTCATCTTGCCAAACCCAGATTCTTTCTGCAGACGAGTCAAGTCCAATATTTAAGATCCCAACTTCCTCTACTCTGATACACCTTATACTTAGCATTGAATCATTTCTCATGCCATAATGGGAATTCAGACCTGTTATTTTTAACTATTCCATATTCATGCTTTGCTTAACTAGCTTGTTGCTTTCCTTACACATTTAACTTTGCCTGAAACATTGAACTTCAGTAGAACATCTACATGGTTACTGTTATAGTTTGCATATTTAGCCCTCCAAATCTCACTTTAAGATTTAATTTCCAGTGTTGGAAGTGGGACCTAAAAAGATTTATTTGAGACATAGAGGCAGATCCCTCATGAATGCCTGGGTGCTTCTATTAGTGAGAATTCCCTGGAAAGCTGGTTGTTTAAAGTGGCTTCCCTCTCTCTCCATGCAATCTCTGGACAAGCAGCTCCCCTTAGACTTCTGCCATGCAGGGAAGTGCCTGAAGCTCTCATCAGAAGCTAGACCACATTGGGGTCATATCCTATGTCCTCAACGTACAGTTGCCTCTGGGTTTCTGTGTATAGCTTCACATGTATTCTGAATACTCATCATCAAGAAATATCTGATGATACTGAACAATAGTATAAGTAAATTGATAGCTCTATATTTTGCATGTAAATAGAACTATGGACATTCCTCTTAAAAATAATCTTAAAATTGAGCAAATGCTTCATTTTACTTATCTGACTTTAAAGAATACAATGGGCTCAGCCTCTGTGGCTCAAATGGCTGAGGCGCCAGCCACGTACACCTAAGGTGGCGGGTTCGAATCCCCAGCCCGGGCCGCCAAACAACAATGATGGCTGCAACCAAAAAATGGCCGGGCATTGTGGCGGGCACCTGTGGTCCCAGCTACTTGGGAGGCAGAGGCAGAAGACTCGCTTGAGCCCAGGAATTGGAGGTTGCTATGAGCTGTGATGCCATGGCACTCTACCCAGGGGGATAGCTTGAGGCTCCGTCTCAAAAAAAAAAAAATAAAAGAATAAAGAATACAATGGAAGTGGATAAAATATAGCTTGTAATTCCTGTGTAATGAATGCTAAAATAGTTGAAAGACTGGAGAAAAAAAGCCCTGTTCCAAATTTCTCATACACCCTTCCCCCTCTCCCCCGACATGTACCAGTCTACTTAGCTCAGTGAGAAACTGCTCTATGAAATGTAAATAATGAGGGGCATAGAAGCCTATTTACTTACTTTTAGGTGATTGTACAGGCATAGTTAGAAAACTATAGGAGACTTACTAGTCCAAAACGACAGTGTAGACAAAAGCTGGCTTCACTAGGTCAACCTCCACGGAAAACTGAAACCAAGTAAAAAGCATGGAAATTATCACCATCAGTGTCCCAGAACTCAAAAATGAAGATGAGTGAGTTTCCAGGGCAACAAACCATTTTAAAAAACAAAACCTAGAAGATGGTAAAAGAATAGGACTTTTATATCCATGATACCCTTCTCTCAATCTCCATGTCAGAAAAGCATAGAAAATTTCCTTTGAATTACGGGTTCTGGAATGGATACAGTGAGATTAAAGTGAATAAAAATCTCTTCATGATCTTGGGTCCCTTGGCAGAGACTTGTCCAGACCTCAGCCAGCAAGAAGCATCAGAAATGTCTGAAGGGAGGTATATCCCAGAAGGCAGCCAGAGAAAGAAGGGAGGTTGGGAACACCAAGGACAGCTCTGGAAACTGCTCTATAACTGTACCTCATCTAAAGGAGATGCAAAATCAGTGGCACATGCTGTTGGAGATAAACATTTCACAGGTCTCTTGAGCACACACCCAGACTTCCCATGTTGTTGAGGGGAGTATCACCATTCTAGACACAAAGTGCCCTGATAGTTTTCTAGAGCCAAAGTAAGACTGGATTTAGGCACCATCTAGTGCCAAAAAGGAGATGGTGAACTAGGGGGAAAAATAGAATAAATTCAAGAGGAAAATTATAAAAAGTCTCTAAGAATCTAAGAAAACATACCCAATAAAAGTACAAATAAGCTAGACAGAGAAGACTAAAATAATTAATCCTTTAATGCAAAGACATAAATGTACATCAAAAAGAAAAATAAAGAGAACATCAAAATAAATACAGTCAGAAATGGAAAAGGGAACAGTTACAGGAATGTAGATAATCTTCAAGGAATATTACAAAGAACTATTCACCAACAAGTTGAAAAACCTAGAAGAAATGAATGAATTCCCACACACACACAATCTACCAAGACTGAACCATAAATAAATAAATAAAAACTAATGATAAAATGAGGTAGAAGCCATAACAAAAATTATCTCATCAAAAAAAAAAAACAAAAAACAAAAAACCTAGGATCATGAGGAGTCACACTACTGAATTTGGTTGAGTTCTCTGAAGTATTAAAGAACTAACACCAATCCTACTCAAACTCTTTAAAAAAATGAAGGGGAGAGAACACTTTCAAACTTATTCCGGGAGTCTACATCACCCTGATACTAAAACAAGACAAGGACTCAACAAAAAGAAAACTACAAGCCACTATCTCTGATTAATATATAGATGCAAAAGTCCTCAACAAAATATGAGCAAAGCAAATTCAATGATATGTTCAAAAAGATCATTCACTGTGATAAATTGATTCATCTCCAGAATGCAATGGTCATTCAGTACACATAATTCACTAATCATATTATATGATATAAAAAGAATCAAGAACAAAAACCATATTGAAAACAAAACTAGGATTCCTCCTTTAAAAGCATTTATTCAACATAATACCGAAAGTCCTGGCCCAAGTGATTCAGCAAGAGAAACAAACAAAGGCCTTCCAAATTGAGAAGAAAGAAGTCAACTTAGCCTCGTTGTCAGCTGACATCATTATTTAGAAACACCTAAAAACTCCATCAAAAAAGCCCGGGAAAAATGATACACAAATTAAGTGAAGTTGCAGGTCACACAGCTGAAGTCAAAAATCAGTAGCATGTATGTACGCTAAGAGTGAACACGCTGAAGAGAAAACTATTGCTTAAATGGTAATGGGAGTGCTCTAAACCTAATAATATCAGGAATCAGTCCAAACCTGCTTACAAAAAAGTTTCTGCAGCTTACAATTTGTTTTTCAGTTTCTCTAAGGTTAAAACCATGTAGTCACAGATATTTTGCAATCTCAGTATTTTTTCTGCAGAATATGTTCCATCTAAATAATTTGCATAAAGAAAAACAGGCTTCCAGTTTTTACTTTCGTGGTATCAATTTTTGTCTCTATTTTATGAGACACTTAGCAACTTCCAACAATCGGTGGCAGTGAAGCAGTTCTTTACTTCTTCATAATTATCACACTTTATTGGAGATTCTCAGAAAGGGTCCCCAGGAGGAGCTATCAATTACTATTTCCGTATTCTATTCTGGGAGAACAGTTTTGAATGAGCCTTCTACAGCTCCCTTGATCTAATTCATCTGAGGGGGTGATGTATGTAATTTAAAGCTCCATATATGTCATTACCCATTTATACTCCTTTTCTTAGAAGTCTAGTAAACTTTATTTATATGAAGGATTAAATCAACACTATAAAATGGTGCTATTTAAATTGCAAGTACACTTAGTGATTTCCAAATGGATTCAGCAACAATCAATATTACAGTCCAATTTCAACTCTTTTATTGTTCACATACAAAAATAACTACACAAGCAATTTGAATATATCTGGATTATTTCTCCTAGGCTACTCCACACACTGGAAAAATAGAGAAAAATAAAAAGTCCTTTGTAGGGTTTCTGTTTGCAATTTTAAATCTAGATGGAAATTGAGCTAATATCAACAACAAGATCAACTATGATCTTTTCCATAGTACTTTATTTATTATAAAAAGTTAATGGAGTGAACTCTTATATAGATTAATTAATGTTCCTTAAATTAATTCAATGACACCAGGGCAGTCTATCCAAATCTATCAAAATACAAGCAGTCTGGAATCACATGTCTGGGTAGCAGCTTGAAAATGTTGAGTATTTGAATTTGTGGTTGTTAATAGCCTGCAAAGAAAAATCCCAAATTGAAAAACCAATAAAGCCTCTACTAATAATTCTTTCTCGTCAAATATACCAACTAACACAAGTGCTATGGTTAATCAATTGATGTTTAACAGATGATTATGATTTTATTAATGTATAATAATGATAAATTATAATTTATTGAGTACTTAAAATAACTTTTAAAATATTTTATTTAACTGGAATATGAGTATATGGTGAAAATTGGTAAATAGTGAATGTATATACGCATTCTATATTGCATAAGCAAGCCCTCCCCCTCCATTAGGTTAGTGACTTAGCAAATCTATTCCATATACACAACTTTGCTGAAAGTGACATCTTTACAATCTGTGATTTTGGAACAAACAAGATGTGATCAACACAAGTTCTTATTCCATTTTTCATTGCTTTTATGAAATGGATTGTTCCAGAAGTGGAGAGCCTGTGTTCCTCATATGTCAACCTAAAAAGCTTGTATGTCAATCCTAAAAAGTATGGCTCAGAAACCCAATCATAAAGAATATTAATAAAGCCAAATGATGTTCTGATATGTTTTTGATTAAAGTATCAAACTCTCTCTCTACACACATACACACACGTGTGGTACTTTATAAGAAATACCTTTTCCAGGTCTTTCATGCTGTATTTTCATTTTTTCTTCCCTCCTCATTCTACTATTTTTTAAACTTTGGATCTTTCATATACCTCTTCATCCTCTATCCCTTCCAGCATGGCATTAGGAAGGTTGAGAACCACTGCTCTAGAACATGATGTGTGCCTCTTTAAACCTTCTTGGACATAGTTGGCCCATTCTCCTGGAGAGATTCGAGTGCTACATTGATTCGTATTTCTTGTCACGTCAGCCTATTTTCCCAGTAACGTTACTTGCAGCACCCAGACCAACTACATGAGTGCTAAGTACTTACCTGATCCAGATTAGGTCAGTCAAGGCTTCTTTTCAAAGTCTATGTATGGATCACAGAGACTCAATTAATCATTGTTTGGGACTAGAGATAGAAGCTCAGTGAGAGACCTTGCTGCTTAGAAAAAAGTTAGTTTAAATTGAGCCGTAATAAACAGTCTAGTGCAAATGTCCTTATGATAAAATGATTTTTTTTTTCTTCTGGATAGATGCCCAGTAATGGGACTGCAGGATCAGGTGAGAGGTCTAGTTGGGGTTCTTTGCAGATTCTCCATACTTCCTTCCAAAAAAGGTTGTATTAGTTTGCAGTCCCATCAGCAGTGTCAACGTATTACCTTCTCTCAGTATCCATGCAGCCCAATTTACAATTGCCAAATTGTGGAAACAACCTAAGTGCCCACCAATGCAGGAATGATCTAACAAACTGTGGTATATGTATACCATGCAATACTATTCAACCATAAAAACGATGGTGACATCTTTTGTATTAACCTGGATGGAGTTGAAACACATTCTTCTCAGTAAAGTATTACAAGAATGGAGAAGCAAGAATTCAATGTACTCAATTCTGATACCAGGACAATTGATGCTAGTACATTGTGGGTCAGTGGGGGAATGGGAGACTGGGGAGAAGGAAGGAGGGAGGAGGTGAGGGGCCATGGTATGTGACACTCCTATTGGGGGCAGGACACAATTTAAAGAGGACTTTACCTAAAAAATGCAAACAGCATAACCTGGTTCTTTGTATCCTAAATGATTCCCCAACAATACAAATACACACACACACACAGACACACACATATATACAGGAACATAACAAAAAAGTGAAAAAGAAAGTAAGTTTAACCATTCTAAAGTGGCTGAAGGGTGGAACCAGTGAACAGAAGCTAAGGGGCTCCAGAAGCCTCTGTGTTTAGCAAGAAAGTGTTCTTGACTGGTGAGCTTCATATAGACACTTGAATATTCCCTGCCTCTTGTATTTATAATACATAGAACATCATGAGTATGGTAAAGCTTGTTTTTACTGGAACTTTAGCTTTAATGTATAACATCTATGACTGGATGATACTGTGCTTTAATTAAGAGTTTGAAGGAGACCAGGCGTGGTGGCTCATACTGGTAATCCTAGTATTGTGGGACGCTGAAGCAGTTGGATTGTTTGGGCTCAGGAGTTTGATACCAGCCTGAGCAAGAGGGAGACCCTCATCTCTACTAAAATATAGAAAGAAAAAAAACTCTAGCCAGGTGTGGTGGTAGGCACCTATAGTCCCAGCTACTTGGGAGGCTGAGGCAAGAGGATCACTTGAGCCCAGGAGTATGAGGTTGCTGTGAAGTATAATGATCCTGCAGCACTCCATCCAGGATGACAGAGTAAGATGCCACCTCAAAAAAAATAAAATCAAATAAATTAAAAATATAAGTTTGGAGGAATGATGTGCATGTTACCTCTACCTACATGTTTCTCCCTCGAAACCTTCTGGTGCTAGTGGGTAGGATGTACTGGTGTCTCTTTTGCACAAGAAAGGTCTTATAGAAACAGGGCTGTGCCAGAACCTGTTGAAATGCAAAGTGGAAAGAAGCAAAGTGGGAGAAATGTAAACTGGAGGAGGAGGAGAAAGATGAAGATGGCAATATAGCTACAGCGGATGCTGGGGTGGAGCAAATATAAGGGTGCCATTGTTTCTCAGACACCAAAATACTCATCTTTTCCCCTCCATTCCAAATTTTATGAGGAATACTATTCCTGCCCCTTAGTTCCATGCAGTTCTTCATTCTCAATGCCTATACTTTCATGCTCAGATTATTAGAATATTCGTCACTCATGGCTAAACTCAAATGTCAATGCTGCTGGGATGCATGCCCTAATTTCTCAAGACCAAATTAATCATTCTTTCATCTGCACTGTCTCAGACCTACAGTTATGAATTTATTAAAGATTAATTTCACTCTACCATAATTTATTGGTAATAAATCAATCCTCCGCTATAAGTTTTCATTAAGATAGTTATTAGGCCTGGCATATATATGTGTATACTCCACGTCCTGCAGAAGATTAAGGTGATAAAAATAGGTAATTATTAAAACCCTACTATTAGGCTTTATGACAGAGTTTTTAAAAGAGATGTCCTGAAAATGTTACTACTTACCTCAAAAAATCTCATTCCCATTTTACAGATAAAACAAAACTTGAAATAGATACACAGATATTGATACAGCTACATCTGAAACTAATTAATGGTGAAACTAAGATTCAAATTGAGATATTTATGATGCCAATGCCCGTGCAATTCAATAACTGTTAATATGAACTTTTCATTCCTGGCTTGATTGCCTAATCACGATCAATGGCTGACCGTGGATCACAAAACTTTGTTTAAATTAACATGAGATGAACTAAGCCATAGTTTTATTGACGGCCATTAACAATGCTTTGATAATGTCTATAATCTTTCTTATTTAGCAGCTTGAGAAATCTTTGCTGTAAACACTTCCAAGAAAGACAGGTTATCTAATCTCATAAACACTTCTCTGCATATCTAGCTCCAAGAAAGGAAGACCAACTTAAAACAAAACAAAAAAGGAGAGACAGAGACATTGTGTTATGTCTCTGTGGAGATGTGCATGCCACTGCTCATTGGAAAAAGTGAAGATGGCAAGTTTATTCTTAGAGTTCGGCATTCATTGAGCTTTCATTCAGATTCCAGTAAGTGTGATAATTCAAAGTCTGGCAATTTGAAATGCCCTCATCTAATATTAACAGGACAAAATAGGCTTAAAAATGCAACAAGTGTTTTAAACAAGACTGGGGCTGCATCACAAAATTAAATTATGCTTCAACCCAGTTTCACAACCCACACATCTACACACAGTCATCATGCATTCTTTTCTCCAATATTTTCCTCAATTGCTTCCCCATGGCCAAGCAAAATTTACCCTTCCAAGCACTGCTCCTAACTTCTCCAAGCACTATCTATACTGCAAGATCTAGCCCCCAATACTTTTTCCTCCAATGAGCTTTCCTTCTTTATCTTTTCAAAAGAGATCGTGTCATCCTTCATATTGCTAAATCATTATATTTCCCTCTCTCTGAGGACCTAGAAGGGAGCAAAGTTTAAACAAATACCATGTGCTTGGAACTGACTTTAAGACTTATTTTCACAAGTATCTGATGCTCAACTAAAGACTCAGAGAAAATAATACATCATCAATAACACAAAACGTTTTCATGCAAGAATTGAAATTTGAATTCAGATCCAACATCAATGCTATTCATTTTAATGTTGTCATCCTGTTGCCCCTGGTCTGCAACTGTGTCCACCTGATTTCTGTATCTAACTACAGTACTTATCACAAGGCCTTTCACATGGTAGATATAGATGAAAGCAAACTAAACATTGAAAGGCATTATGGCTACATGTAAATATACATGGTTGGTCATATCTACTCAAGAAAGCCTTCTCACAGTCTTCATCTAAATACTACGGTTGATTTTCATGATACAGTATTGGCAACTCATAGGAGTTACTGTATTGTTGAAGGTAATAAAGAAATGTACTTTTCTGAAATAAAATTCGTATTTATGTACCTTAAAGTATTTAATGGTGTAGGTATTTTATTACTTCAGCACAGTTAGCACTTAAGATACAATTATTCCAAATTAGTGAAGTGGGTTTGACAAATACCTATTACCAGGGAGCAAACTGAGTCATTCTTGACCATGTGAAGAGCCTACAGAATCCAGACAGAGCTAACGTGGACAGAGGAAATACCAGAGAGCTCAGGCCGTGGCATTTGCTTATACACTTATTCATGGGAGATGGAAAAACTGTCACGAAAATGCATTGCTTGCACTGAGGTAGCACTGAGGTCTTTAATTTCCAGGACCTCTTTGCAACACCGAAATTCACAACAAAGTTCTTTGGGGCTAGAGAAAGTTACTGACCATGTTGATCCCAGCTGGCAGGCAGAATCACAGGGCTAGAAAATTAAGACCATCACTCCAGGGGGGGCCAGGCAACCTGTAACCAGCCTGACAAATCAGAAAAAAATCTCTATAAAAATCGTTTTCTAGAATCCAAAAGTGTAGTGCTTAAGATTTACCATACACACTGACACATTTGTCCACACAAACACATACCAACAGGCACCTGCTCTCACTCTTTCTCCCTTTCTTTTCTTCCCTCTCTTCTTATCTTTCCTTGCCACATAAAAGCCGGGTTAGATAACAAGGCAAGCTTGGATCATGCACAATTTCTGCAAGCAAATGAGGGGAATTTTACCAAGAGAAACCATAATTAAGTCCATTGAAAATGAACTAACTCAAAATCTGACAAAACTAAGTTTATTTTCTAATTTTCAGGATTATTGAAGTAGAAAATACATCGAAAGGCACAGGACAAGGTCTGTGCTTGGCACAGAGTGGGGTGCTCAATAATTGTTCAATAGAGATGATGATACAGTATTGTTGAGGTTGACTGCAGAGCTTTTGTTTTATGTCCAATGGGTGATTATCTAGAATCTCAGTTGAAATATAAAAGCAGATGAAATTTTAATCAGTGGTAATTATTAGCTAGTATTTCTCCTCCCATTAAAAACTGGATGTAATCTTTGGGTTACAACAGTATAAAATACATTATGAACAAACACTAATTATTACTTTAACTAATCGACAAGGTGGAGCCAAATCTATGTTCTAATTTCTTAAAGAGAAAGTTGTTAATTTAATTTAAAAAAAAAGAGAGAGAGAGAAAGTTGTTAAATCAACAGTAACAAGACCCTCTGTTTCCATTAGTCTTAGGACAGATACTAGGTTGTTTTTGCTCCCTAGAAAGAAGTGGTAGTAAGAAGTCATCATTTAAGGGCGGTGCCTGTGGCTCAGTGAGTAGGGCACCAACCCCATATCCGAGCGTGGCAGGTTCAAAACCAGCCCTGGCCAAACTGCAACAAAAAAATAGCCAGGTATTGTGGTGGGCGCCATAGTCCCAGCTACTCGGGAGGCTGAGGCAAGAGAATAATAGTCTAAGCCCAAGAGCTGGAGGTTGCTGTGAGCTGTAACACACTCTACCGAGGGTGAGAATTAGTCAATACGATTTGAAATTGAATTGATAATTCACTAACCAAACAATTCTCAGAATCCCCCTCAACACACGCCTACCTCAAATTACCTGACTGTCATAATTCCTTATTTGCCAGGGATATAACAGAATGCTGGTCAAGGGGAATGCATTCCCAAGTATTTTAAATAATTTATACCACTTCAAAATATTTTCTAGAGCCTTTACTATTTCTAAGAAAAGAGCACTATATTCTAGACAGAAGACAACTTGTGAACGTGAGATACAACAATAAACTAGCCTTCCAAATCGCAGAGTTCTAGACCTGCCTCATCCTTGAACTTATTCAGCTTCCTGGGTGAGGTAGATAAGTTCTCTGAGTCTTCTTTCCACTGTAAAATTAAGTAGGTGAATTAATTCCCTTAGGGCCCTTTCAGCTATTACACTCCATGGATACACACATTTTGTCGTCACTTTCAATCAAGTTTTATTTCCTTTAAAAATCAACACTTGGAAATTTGTTTCATTTTACAGGTCTTAAATTTATGTCTGAAACTCATGGTCTCAGAACTCCTCAATTTCTCATTTTAGTTTTATATTTAAAATCAACAAAGGTTCTATTTTTACCAATTTCCCAAAGGAACTGAAGGAGAGTCTCATCTTTGGCTCATTACCTCTGAGAGCCGACTCACTGATGCCTGCTGTCTCTATAGCCTGTGCCCAGCTCCTGCCTATAATTGTCACCAAGGTCAACACAGGTTCCTCACCTCTGTCAAATGAGAGAATCAAAATGAGTTTTCTCATGTTGAAAGCTGACTTGGGCTTGGGTCTCTAGGGCTTGAGGTTATTCAACACTGACTAGCTAAAATGCCACACTAGACAGCTACAAACACACACACACACACAGAAATGGGCCTGTGGGAGTTCCGCTCTCATTTCTATATCTTCCAAATTGAAATTTTTAGTGAAAGTAAATCATAGCTGCTTCCAGATTCTGGGATTTATAGTACTTGTGCTTACATCATACACAGCCAAGCAGACATTGATGTTCTTAAATGCTACTTGTCTTCTACTGCTGTGATGTTGCCTTTGAAGTCTGTCTCTTCAATTGGAGGCTCAACTAAATGGCAAGTGACAGAGTCATAGGTTTGGGAGTTTCATCAGCAGTTAAGATAAAACAAATTTGCTTCCCTTTTCACAGGTGCTGAGGGTAGCTCCCTAATAAAGCGTCATAGACTTTCAAATCACCCACATCTACTGGTTATACCACAGGCCCTCAGCTGAGACAGTAGCAATTGTGAAGAAAACTCTCTGTTTCTATTTTTAATTTCCTATCTGTGTGAGGGATAAGTTATTTCTGTGGATTTGTTTACCTGTGGATTTGAATGGAGGGCTGTTCTCTAGCATATTTCATCTTGATTTGATTTTTCTCCAAATGGCGTAGCTTTTTGCTGCTGGATAGATTCAAGAGAGGCTTTGAATATATTCCCAACAGTCTCAGTAATGAAGAGACATTATGCTTCGTAATTTGGAAGTTTTTGAATCGATTTTCAAATTGATTTTTGAGGTGGAAATGCAAATCCGCGCACATCTTTTTTGAGTAAAACTTCCACTGTCCTTTTCAGTAAAAAGGAAGAAGAAATATTTATCTATGACATCCAGTCCAATAAGGATCGAATTATATATATGGTAAATATTGTTTTCTTTGGGGCTCACATTAAAGACAAAACAAAACTGTGAACTAGCTTTATAGGTAATGCAACTAAGAGGTTGGGAGATCATAAATTTAAAGTTAGTTGGATAGATTATAAATTTAAAGTTAAAAGGAGGGTTACTATAATTTGATTCACAGAAGGCTCAGAAGCTAGGATCTGCCCATCAACCTGTTTATGCCAATTCCAACTTGTTCAGTGTTTCTTCCAGTTAGCCCGCGGGGTCCTTCTTTTGAAACACCACTGGCCATCCTCCCGCTGCTTGGTCTCTATGCCCGTCTCTTTTGTTATCACTGACAGTCCTGGGCGCTCTTTCTCAGTTCTTCCTGACCTCAATACACTTAGAGTCCTACATTTGATGCTGGTCCTACAGACCTAGAATCAGTTTGCATATCAGTACCTTGTGTTCCCTCAGAAAAGTAGTTTGACTATGTCAAACTGATCAGAGCCAAACTAGGACCTGCCTTTCTTTAGCTGATGTCCTTACAGAATCAAAGACGTGGGCGGCTGAAAAGCATGACAATTTGCACACTGGCCATGTCAATTCAATTTCCTTCTCATTTATAATTTTTTTTAACTTCAAAAAATATATTTCTATTTATTTTAAGGTCGTCAGACAAGTTTTTGCCTTTATTTTGTCCCTGCCTTTGGAAAGCCAAGAAGTTTTGCAGACTCTGATACAACTGAATATCATCAACTAGAAATATTATTTTGGGGGAGAGAATTTATACATTCCACTCCTTTTTTATCTGTGTTGAACCGCAAAGGGTAGAAAATTGAATCGTATGCTACTATCCGGTCAACAAATGTGCCCATGCTAGCAATGTTTTATGATGGCTTTTCAGAGCTGTAGCAAGTCCAATCCATGATTAAATACAAATTTTAACCTTTTTGCTTCACACAGAAAATGAGATTTGTGCCGTGGGCTTTTTTTTTTTTTTCTGAAATGTTGAAACCAGCAGAAAGTCACATCTTGCCATCCAGTTTTCCTTTCTGCCATTTCTATTTGCATTCCATTAGCATAATGTTGAAAAATGGAAGCAACTAAATATTTTTTTTTCATTACTGAGCAGTGAGAGAAATAGAATATCCTGCACTCTTTTCAACTGACTATTACTTTAGTATAGGGGCAGTGTGGTGCATTAAATGATTATAAATTGATTTCTTTTCCTGAGCTGACACTCTTCCCATATTCTCTAACTATACATATTATATGAGGAGCAAAGTATTCTGAAATGTATATTATCATTATGTATACACACATATATCACTGGCAAGTGTATACTTGACATCTAATAAGTATCCCGCCTCTTTTGAAAGGCTGCTAGTTAATAGGTCTTATTTAAACTTCTGTGTGGATATATTTCCTCACCACAACTTACATGGCATAGAGATCAATGCTCTAATTTAGCTGCAAACCAGATTTCTTTATATTGTGAAGACATCCTAATAAGAGAACAAGCATTTTAGAAAATTCTTATTTAAATAGGTCATGTAATCTATAACATCTCCACCCCTCCAAGGCTGAAAACAATGGGTTTTTTGTTCTTAAAAGCCTTTCTAAAGCATATCTACATCTGCATTGACTCTAAGTATTCTGATAATTGAAATTGATTCTTCTGGAATTTATAAAAGTGAGTCACTTTTCTTTCAAGGTTCGAGTAACTGTATGCATGGTGATTGTACAGCAAAGTCCAAATTGCATCATGTCAGTCTTGGCAAAATGTATTTTTGACTAAAAATGTATGTTCAATTTGAATTCATCAGAGGACAATGCATCAATATGAGTACTGATTGAAGCACTAGTGGAAACAAGAGTTAATTTATGTAAAATGACCCACTGAATGTGCTCAATTTTAAAAGAGAAAAACAAAACAACAACAACAGTAACAACAAAAAACAAGCTGATCATGCATCTATCATTTACCCAGCTGGTAACCTATGATCCCTCCATCATTCATGAGAGTCCTCACTCAAGGGTACATGACGCTACTGAAATAGCCCTGCGGGGCCTCATATTTATTCTTTCATCAAATTTTATTTGATTTTTAATCAACACATAATTGTATATATTTATGAAGTACAATGTGATGTATAGAAACATATTACATTGTAGAATAATTAAATCCTGCTAATTAACACATTCAGATTTTTTAATTTAATTTTTTTAACATTTCAGATTGATAAGAGGGACAAATGTTTAGGTTACATTGTTTTCATTTCTAAGGTAAAGTTCAAGGTGTAGTTAAGACCTTCATTTGGGAGAGCGTGCTGAGCACCCTCACATTGTGCATTTGAGAATTCTAATAAGGTGTGATCCTGCCAATCACACTCCCTCTTCCCCCTCTTTTTCCCTCCCCCTAGCTAGTCTCTACTTGTGTTTTTCTTTCGTATGGGTGTGTAGTGTAGTTGTTTACATATTGGTTTCATATTAGTATTGAGTACATTGAATACTTTTTCTTTATTCTTGTGATACTTTATCATGAAGAATGTGTTTCAATTCCATCCACATAAACACAAAAGATGTAAAGTCTCCATCTTTTCTTTTTTTAGACAGTTTCACTATGACATGACATCACAGCTCAAAGCAACCTCAAACTCTTGGGCTTAAGCAATTCTCCTGCCTCAGCCTCCCAAGTAGCTGGGACTATAGGCACCCACCGCAACGCCCAGATATTTTTTGTTGCAGTTGTCATTGTTGTTTAGCTAGCCCAGGAGGTTGGGTTCAAACCTGCCAGCCTTGGTGTGTATGGCTGGCTGGCATCATAACCACTGTGCTGTGGGCGCTGGGCCGCTCCATCTTATGGATGAATAGTACTCTATATAGCATGCATATATATATTACTCTATATAGCACTCTATAGTAATAGTACTCTATATAGCATGCATATATATATGGAGTACTATATAACTGCAATCACAGTTTATTAATCCATTCATGGGTTGATGATATTGCAAACTAGTACAACCTCCTCTATGGAAAGAAGTACGGAGAATTCTCAAAGAATTAAAAGTGGACTTTCCATTTAATACTGCAATCTCCTTACTACGTATCTACTCGGAAGAAAACAAAATCACTTTACCACATTTAGATTTTTAACTTATAATGGAATAGACTTTCCTGCGTCTACAAAAAAGGTAAACCACAGCTTGGCTCAGAATATTGCGTTAGGTAGTATATGGCTGCAAGTCATGTTTTGTTTTTGTCTTTGTTTCATATATGGGGATATTTTTAAGACAGAAGATAACCTCTGAGAACACATTTCCAAAGGGAACATGTAAATGAAGCTCTATGAAATAGTTATAATAATACACCCTGGTAGCTGACAGTGTTATCCGAAAATAGGACTCTGTCTGACACAGGTGAATGGAAGTGTCTACTGCTTAAGGATGGGTCCTGGGACCCAGAACTAGGGTAGTGCATTTGAGCTAAGGCAGCCTGAATGGACAAATTTTGAGGGAAAAGAATAACTGCAAGCTCTCTGTTCAGAAGCTGAAGTGAAGGACTTATAATAAAAAATTAGGGGATTTTTCAAAAACAGTATCAAGACTGGAAATGCAGAACAAAGACTGTATCTTCGAACCAGGTAGAACTGACCCCTCAATTATTATCTATTTTTCTCCAGACCAACCCCCCTTTCTCCATATTTCTCAGTCATCTGTTTGGGAGTCAAAGAATGTGAACAAAAGTGTCCTGGATTGAATTATATTCCATCTATTTAGGTCTATTTAAATAAGACAATGTTTCAAATGTTTGTTTCTACCAATTCTCATGTTCTCTCTGCAGGGTCCTAGGTGACCACTGATGGGCTCTCCTCATTTGGCTTCTACTTAGCTAGTTTCCTCTGGCTAATGAAGTTTCTCTGAAACTAATCAATTGTTCTTCTGTTTTTCTTTTTTTTATTATTTTTTACTTTTTTTTATTAAGTCATATATACATGGTTCATGAATACATTTATACCTTTGTGGGAATCAATGTGTTGATTATTTGTACAAATTGGAGTGCTTACATCCTACTAATTAACATAGCTTTCACCTCATTTACTTAATGACAGTGTTGAGACATTTGTGTTCAATACTTGATAGATTTGGTTGTACCCTTGCAATATGCTTCATACATAGGTGAAGTCCCACCATTAACCCCCTCCTCTATTGAACCACCCCCCTCCTTTCCCATTCTCTCCCCTTCCCTCCTCATCCTGGGCCATAGTTGTGCTTCATCTCTCATATGAAAGTGTAGCGATTATAAATTGGTTTTATCGTAGTACTGAGTACATTGGATATTTTTTTTCCATTCCTGAGATACTTTACTAAGAAGAATATTTTCCAGTTCCATCCATGTAAACATAAAAGAGGTAAAGTCTCCATCTTTTTTTAATGCTGTATAGTGTTCCATGGTATACATCTTTCCAGTCCAGCATAATCTTCTAATTTATGGGGTAGTTTTTTTTAACACTTAGCAACTTTTGCTTTCAAATACTATAGTCATAACTGTGTGGTCAACTGCTTGACCCACGTCATATAGAAGACTGAGATAGAACATTTATATGTGTCTTAAATTGGGCTCTATCAGAAGGTATCAGAAGCAGAGTCTGGATGAGGGATTTAGGTACAATTGGTATGTATTTAGATAATGCTTCTACCAAAAAAAAAAAAAAAGATAGGAGAGTGGGATGAACCCAACTAGGAAGGAAAGAAATTGAACAAAGGAGAGATTTCAGATGAAGTCCTGGATACAACCTAATCCCCAGTAAATCTTTGAATGATATATTACCCCTGAGTTTTTCCCTTTTTGAGACCAAGGAGCTGGGTGTTTTATCCTCCCCACCTGTTATGGGTTGTGGGCTACCCTGGAATTGGGCTCATGAGGGTGGCAAATTCTCAGATGCTTCTGGATCTTCTTATGGTTATGGAAGCCCCTCCATCCAAAGAACCAGTCCCAGAAATTCAAATCTTAAGCTGTTAGGGTCAAAGCACAGAGAAGCTGAGTGATGGGTCCCAGAAAATGCTAAAATGAATCTCAGGGTATCTGAGTGGGATACTAAATTCCACTATTGTATATGTTTAATTATTAGAAAATTAAATTATTTCTAGGTGGTTGAATGGTAGGGGTATCACTCATCTTGTATGTAATTATCATGTTGTAATCTAAATTTCCCAGAAAGAGATACTGAGTTTTAAAGTGGCAGAGCTGGTTTTCCTAAGTCAGACAATTTAAACCAGGACCAGGGTACAGGGCTGATTTTAGAACCTTTCAACCAAACCCCCATGCTATTCTCCACACGTGATGCTTGACATCTACCAGATTTACCCATGTAGATACCTCCAATACCAGTTAGACTCCTGAATGACAGTACTGTGTATATAGTGTAAGAAAGAATCACAGACTTCCAATTAACTACCACATCTTGCTTCAGTGGGAAATAGACAATCTGAAATTAAAGTGAATGTTCCAAGATAGCAGTTGACTCTAAGTGTATAAAGTGCATATTGACTTTTCCTTTACTTTTTATTTAGTTCAGAATTTTAAACATTTAGACCAGATGATGTGCTATTAGACACAGTCTTCTTCAAATCAGAATAGTTGTTAATCATGCCCTTTAAACACTTTTGTCAGTAAAAACGAGCACTTTAATTATATTAAATAATGATAAACAGACATTGATTTTTGTGCACAAAAAGAGGTTTTGGGATAGGAAAAAAAAATCACAGCTACATTAAATAGGCACCATTTCTAGTCAAGTCACTGGTAAATTTAGCACCTTTATAGAGACTAAACCCAGACTTAATCAATTTAGACACCTTGGTGTGAATGAACCACTAGAACTGTTTCTTGCATTATTGAAACTGGATTGATGGTCTCAATTGGGTTTTATGGTGAAACCAATCTGCAAAATGCCTTGAAATATTCATATGCCTAATTCATGAACCCTAGAGTCTCACATTTTAGAGAAGGGAGAATCGATAGGGTCGATGTTACCCAGTTTATCACATTGTCTGTGTAGGCAAACTGAGATTCACAAATGGGAAATGACATTTCCATGGGCATATAGCAAATGTGGTGTCATCAAAAGCTATTGTAAACTGTTCATCCCAAGACTCCTTCCTGTTATGCGCTGTAGGCCTTTCCACCTTCCATCAGGATTCCTAAAACATCAAACCAGTATCAGGTTCATCCTCCTCAGTCCATGTTCTATGTTGTACCAAGGACCAAAGCAGGCCCCTTGGTTTAAACAGTCTGGTGACTTTATTTGTATTCACTGTGGCACTTTCTTCTCATGCATTCACCTCTATAATCTTCCCTGCTGATATCAACCCCTTGTTAAGGCCACATCAAATGTACCAGTGTGCTTGTACATAATCAAAATTTTATTTCTCTTTTGTGCTTCTATCACTTTCTACTGGCTGTTGCCTTGTAAAAATACTTTCTACTCTCTCTCTGGCTTTATTTGACTAATGTAAGTATAAAAGGCACAGAAATGGTTCAGTCCTACATGTTCCTACAGTCCTGGTGGATATTTCTACCAGAGTGCATAGAACTGATTATTGTTGTTCTTCTGAAATCTTTGTCTTCTTCAGCAGGTGTACATATGTCCAGAATAAAACTCTTGTCTTACTCATCATTAGAACAAAGTACCTGGGATATATGAAACACTCAAATGTACTGATTATTGAAAATATGAAAATGATAATGTACACACAGCTGGTATTCTATTGCTCCCTGGAGGATCCATTTGAAAGTGACTATGCAATGTAAAGATTGTGAGTAATAAGTATGAGTAATAATCCTGTCTCCCTTAATTCAAAGTACTTAAGAACTCTTCATTGCATTTTAGAGTCCATTGATTGAGAAATCAGATTCATAATCTCATTGTGATGTTACTGTTCATACACACAAATATCCCACTGTAGTCTGAAGGTTGCTTAAATGCAGAGAACTGAGGTTATGGGTCTTTTCATCCTGTGTTGTTTAATGTACTTCTGTTTGTAAACAGGCAATTCATAAAACAGAAGCTCTTGGATCCTTAAACTGGGAAATCTGGGGTTGATATGAAGAAAGACGCTGTCATGTTGCCACAGTACACATATGTTGAGCATTTCAAATGCTATCTTTGGTACGTGCTCTTCCCTTTCAAATCTGATGCTCGTGGTTTGCTTCATTACATAAACAGGATCCCCTCACCTGAAGGAGAAGGTGTCCCTCAACAAGGCTATATCACCACTTAAGCTACCAATAAAAAGCCTCAATTTTCTCTTGATTCTAGTTATCACATCATAAGGGGTATGTTAATCAGTTTGGTTTAAGGATTCCACATTGTATATCAAATCATCACATAAGAAAAAAATTTTAAAAGACTCAATTTTCCTGCTATCTGTAGCAGATTTGTTATAGGGAAAATTCAATTGGCCTGGCTTGGGCCACACCAACTTCGAGGACCATCCCAGATCGTGTATCTCTTCTTCCTTTTTGTAGAATAAATGGGGAAAATGTAGCCTCTTGGGATCACAATAGGTGAGATAAGAAGAGTTCACCTAGGGAAGGGATAAAGGATGGGGCTGCACATTATTTATCACGTGACTAGTAAACTGCTTAACATGTGTTAAAAGAATATAAAAAGAAAGAGGAGAAAGTAAGTCCAATGCTATCACTTTCTTATTTATCAAATATTTATTATCCTGTATTAAAACCATGTTGGCCCTGTGGTATATATACACCATGGAATACTACGCAGCCATTAAGAAGGATGGAGACTTTACATCCTTCATGTTCACACGGATGGAGCTGGAGAATGTTCTTCTGAGCAAAGTATCACAAGAATGGAGGAAAAAGTATCCAATGTACACACCTTTATTATGAAACTAATTTATACCTTTCATATGAAAGTTATAACCAAATAGCCTAAGAATGTGGGGAGGGGGGAGGGAGAAGGGGGGGGATGGGTGGAGGGAGGGGGATTGGAGGGACCATTTTTGAGGTATATCTTACAGGGGTACAAGTGAAACTCTCTAAGAGTAGAATCAGAACGTTTTAAAACTATGACTGAGAAAATGACATGAAGGCTGTGTTGATCAGTTTGATGGAAGTATTTCGGATTGCATGCGAAAACCCCACACTGTACCCCAGAAGTGCATTAATGTACATAGTTACCATTCAATAAAATTTAAAAAAAAAGAACACCATGTTGGCCTATTGATAAACAGTGGGATTGGGATAATCTCATTTTCCAAGAGACTATCATTGGAGATGGAGAATCTAAAAACCAAAGATATCCTGCTTGCAAAAAAAAAAAAAATTACACAACATGAAAAATTCTTACAGGACTGTATACACACACACAAAGAACATACATATATACACAAACAGGGACAAAATGATGTTGTGCACATATCCATATATTTTCAGGCTGGCAAGAGAAAATATCCTATCATATGTAACATTAATTTTGTTTGTTTCATTAATAAACATGGCACCTTATTTGGTGTGGCTTACCTTTTCAAAGGTAATATTAGGTTTGGGTTTTCAAATACATTGCCATGTAATTTCTTTCTGTTTTCTTTTTTTTTAAAGGAGTATTTGGACTTTGAAAATGTCAATGAAAGCTTCCCAAGAAATATATTCAAAGATCTCATATTGAGATATTTTAAACTATTAGGTAGTGATATCTTGGTTTGTAAGCAATGAAATTTTAGACTGATTGCTAAAATGAAGCCCAGTGTCAACTTCAGCTCTTACTAGGTATATGCCCATAAGAAATCATTTCTTTTAAATTTATTTTTTATTTGTGTATATTTATGAGTGCAAGTGTAATTTTGCTACATTGATAAATTGAATTGTGGTGAAGTCAGAGCTTTCAATTCATTTCTTCCTATAGCAAAACACTTTTACCAACAAAGCAACCACTCATCATCTATCCCTCCCAGCCCATCTCTGCCCCTCTGTCTTCATTGTTCATCATCCCACATGGCTTCCATGTGTGTACTTTCTTAAGCTCCCCCTTAGAAGTGAGGACATGCAGTATTTCTCTTTCTGTGTCTGTGTTCCTTTGCAGAAGCTAATGGCCTCCAGCTCCATCCATGTTGCTGCAAAAGCCATTGATTCATTATTGTTTACAGCTGAATACTATTCCATTGTGTATATACCACATTTTATTTATCCAGTCCTCCATGAATGGTCATTTAGGTTGAGTTCATATTTTTGCTCTTGTGATAAATATTGCAATTAACATATAAGTGCAGATATCTTTTTCATATATGGGTTGCTTTTCCTGTGTAGAGATACCCAGAAGTGAATTGCTGGATTATATGGCAGTTCTATTTTTAGTTTTTTTGAGAAATTTCATTACTCTTTTCCATAGAGGTGACACTAATTTACATTCCCACCAACAGTGTATGAGTTCTCTTTTTTCCATGTCCTCACCAATATCTGTTTTTGTTTTTTTTTTTGTCTTTTTACTAATAGCCATTCTGAATGGTATAAGATGGTATCTCATTGTGGTTTTAATTTGCATTTCTCTGAGCACTAGTGATGTTCAATAGTTTTTCATATAATTGTGGGCTATTTGTCTTTTTTTGAAAAATGTCTATCCATGTCCTCAGCCCACCTTCCCCCCCACCTCACAGGACTGGGTGCACTTTTATTTTAAAGTCAAAGGTAGCCCACCTTTTAATGGTATTAATTTTAATTGATTTTGTTGTCATTGTGTTAACTTGTTGGAGTTCCTTGTAAATTCTAGCAATTAGTCTGTAGTCAGATATGCAGTTTGCATATATTTTTGTCCCATTCTCCAGGTTATTTCTTTTGTTGTTCAGAAGTTTTGTAGTTTAAGTAACTCCCATTTATTATTTTTGTTCTTGTTGCCTGTGCTTTTGAGGTGTTAGTAAAGAATCTTTGTCTAACCAATGTCCAGAAGAGTTTTCCCTGGGTTTTCTTCTAGTATTTTCATATTCAGATTTTACATACAAGTATTTAATCTTGAGTTGATTTTTATAGATGGTGAAAGTTAAGAATTCAGTTTCATTTTTTGGTACATGGTCATCCAGTTTTCCTAGCACCTTTATTGAACAGAGTTTCCTTTCACTAGTATGGATTTTCTTGTTGACTTTTTCAAAGATCAATTAGATGTAAGTATGTGGGTTTATTTCTGGGCTCCACAAGATGTCATGTAACCCTTACTGAATACAGCTTCTCCACCAAGTGAAGAAAGGACCACATTTGACTAAATGAATTTTTATCACCATGGTCTAGTAGCAGTAAAAGAGTAAAAGACACCATTATTGTATTTGTGTGAGTATATATAAATATTATTAATATTTTTATTAATCTCAAGATTCTGGGAAAAAATTTTAATTAGTCTTTCCCCTTGTTTATGTCTTAAATAACTTGGTGTTCCTAGTGCAGAAATACTAATGTTCTTACTCTCTTTTATTTTCCTGGAAATAAGTGAAACTGATTTAGAGAGAGAAAGAAACAAGAGGAAAAATGATGCAAAAGGATGACTTTTTTGCATTGAGTATATAAAAAGTGGCCAATATTCAGTATTAGTGTGATTTCTACCCAAAGCCCTTAGAGATATAACTAACTGATAATCATCAACATCACAGATTAACCTAATCGCAAAATAATCTGTGCTGGAAAGACCTTTAAAAGCAGCTGTAGGATATGGAAAATACACAGTGTACCTCTTGCTCTTTCCTTTTCTTGTTCTCATGGAAGACACAATTAATCCATCTTTAGGTACTTTCTTTCATAGTTTGTTTCTCCTCCTTCATTTAATGGTTTAGGCAACATTACCTTCCTTTAGAATGCCATACAAATAACGCCGACCTTCCATCATGAACTATTCCAACCTGCATATGGTACTGATGAAAATTCTAATACACGAAGAAGCAATCAATTGTCTAGGGGAAAACAGCAAAACACAAGAACAACAAAACCAAAGCCAGAGTTAGAATATAGACTTCCTGAGTCCCAGTCATAAGGAAAGGATTTAAAACAAACTAACAAGACCAAAACAAATGTTAGGAACAAAAGTGCATGTGGTGACCTTCAGACTTTGGTTCCTATGGGCATCAGAGAAAAGTCCTAGCCATCTGCTGTATTAACATATCACGGATAACAAAGTCTGTGCTGGGTTACAGAGAGAAGGACCAAACAAAATGCAATGTATATTGGGTCAAAAAACCATGTAGCAAAAAAAAAATGTTCAACCTACAATTTGGCTTGGAAGAAAGTAGATTCATTTCTTCTTTTACAATTTAAGAAGAAAATTTCTCTCAGTTGATTGGTGTTCAGAGAAATCAGAGATGTGATGTAATTACATGGGCTTTCTACTAAAAAAAGTGACCTTGGCAATAGGTTTCATGTAACCTTTACAAAAACAGTGTTTCCTAGCATGTTAAAAAGCCTCTATTCAAAGTAGATACTGTTATGACTGACATTCATATGTTATATATATAAACTTTACATAGTCCATTTTTGAATTTATAAATTTAACAAATAGCTTGTTAGGATTAGGAAACAAGCTTGTTTCAAAAGATTAGGATTAGGAAAATGGCTCATACAGGGTCTCATAACTGCTTGCAGAGGCAAGATAGGGCATTGATCTACAAGAGGGGTCCTCAAACTTTTTAAACAGGAGGCCAGTTCACTGTCCCTCAGACTGTTGGAGGGCTGGACCCTGGGCAGCAAAAATACCTGGCAGACCAGATAAATGCAGTAGTCAGGCCGCATGTGGCCCAAAGGTCATAGTTTGAGGATGCCTGAATTCTACATGATTCTATAGCCCATGCCCTCCAAACAATGGGGAAATTTTGTTTCCATTTTTTTTTGTGTGTGTGCATACTGTACTATACCAGTTTATAATGTATTCAATTACATTAAATTTCATATATCACCTAAATTCATGATAGCAATTACTTATTTAGATTGAAAACACCTGGACAGGAGAGCATACATACAGACATATGTCTTTTAATTCTTTAAGATCAAATAAGAGATTATGAGTGAAATGCTTTTAAAAAGTTTTGAAGATTTTGTGTGTGAAGTAATCGTGGTATTGTAAAATCCTCATATGTGCTAAATATATATTTTTAAACATTGCATATGCTATTTTATATGCATTGTTTATGTACATTTAGGCTGTTGTAATTTATAGAGTAGCTCCCTCCAAATATTCGTAAGACTGATTTGAGTTTTCAGAGGAGGAGCTGAAAGTTCATGGGTGTGTGTATAGTGAGCTACACCTATGTTAGTGCTCTTAAGGAAGTTGTAGTTGCTCTTCTACAAGCTGGAAATGTAATGGATGCATTAAGAAAGAGTGACATGTAGATGAAATGACATAAAGAATATAAAAGTTCTCAGCTCATAATTGGTCCATAATGTATGTTAGGTAGATTAGGAATGACCAGAGAATCTGAAAATAGATGGGAAAATCAAAATCCACAGAGAATAAAAAATATTGCAACAGAGGGAAAAATACATGCTTTGCAGTGAGACAGAATTTGTGGTAGATGTGAAGAATCGATATTATGTTTCTAGTACTTAGTAAGCAAGCACTCAACAAAAAGATAGCCACCATTATAAATGAACTTCCCAACATCCATGCACACAGGCAACAAATAGTAAGCTAGTTTTATTTACTTTCCACCAACTTCCTGCCCAACAATGTCTCCCACCATACTGACCTGAACTGTGAAGTTTCCCTGAAACTCAAACTCGTTCCAATTCCTTGACTCTCCCTTGATTCCTCATTGGCATCCTCAAATCTCACAACAACCTCCAACTCAAGTGGTGTGCATGCCTCAGCTTCCCAAGTAGTTGGGAGTACAGGCACCCACCATAATGCCCAGCTAATTTTTTTTCTATTTCAGTAGAGACAGGGTCTCACTCTTGCTCAGGTTGGTCTTGGATTCCTGAGTTCAAGCAATTCACCAGCCTTGGCCTCCAAGAGTGTTAGGATTACAGACAGGCATGAGCCACCACACATGGGCTGTTGGCTCACTCTTGATAGAGCTTTCATATTAATGTATCTCTTGTCTAATATGCATTGCTTGGCTTTACTTCATAATCACACTAATTTCTACTCTATTTGTGTACTTCACCAGAAATGTTATTTCCCTAAGAAGGGTTTATGGAATTCTCTTATGAGGCCAAGTAATCCATTATGTACTCTTATAACATCATTTATTTTCACCAAGCATTTATTAAAATTATAAATACGTATTTATTAAGGTGGATATATATTAAATTATATTCCCCCACTAGTCTATAAGCTCCAAAAAGACCAGATCCTCAACTAGGTGTGCTCATTTTTGTATCTGCAGCACATAACAATGTCTAGCATATAATATGCACTCAGCAGAGCAGTGTTGTAGAAAGAAATAGAGGGACTATTAGATTTGTACCCAGTTTTTCCAACTTTCACTCAAGTAGACTTAATTTTGTACTTCATGGAAAAGATGTTCTGTTATAGGTTTAGGAAAAGAGCAGAATTCTATCTCCTCTTACCTGTCTCATAGTACAATGAGAGGCACTGGCTGGCTATTCAGAGAAAATCAGGAAGGGTTTTCCTTACTTGACTTTTTATTAAAGTAGTCAACTGGCCAAATGTACTTAGGAAAGCAGATGTTACTTTGATGCCTGAATTGCAATACTGTTGGTTACTGGAAAACCTTTTCTAAGTCTATCTCACAATTGTAAAATGAGATCTGGAGTAGGGAAATCAATGAAATTGAGAAGTATGATAATAGCCTCCATACAATGTTCTGGATAAATAAATAAATCTAGGATCTATACTAGAAACCATTTCTTCTAGTGCCAGAAAACCAAATTATTATTTCAAGTATCAAAAAAGACAGTTCGAAAGCCTATATCTTTATTTTGTGGATGGAGAGAGGAGGAAACCTTACTAAATCCAAGTAGTAAAGAGTAGGATTCTACAATTCAGATAATTACTTCAACTCCATTTCAGCCTGTTGATAATATATACTTAAATCCATTCACAACTGAAGTTGACAAGGCCTAGTACTCTTTGAAAATAAAACACTCCTAGGCAGTTATGTAAATGCTCAATCCATAATTTAATCTGCAGCAGACACTGTTATCATTTAGTATATCATCTACCAAATCAGAAGGCCCAAGTCAGCCTTTATCATCACTCCCTGAACCACTTGACCAAATTGCAAAGCTTTGAAAATATTTAACTCTGTCAGTTTTCATCAAGTGATCAGATGTAAACAGTTTTTTTTTAGGATAAATTGGTTCACATGGAATTTGTGAGTGCTAGATTTTCATTTGGCTTTTTCAATCATTATTTAAATTATATTTCTGTGTATGTGACAATATGTTAATTTTTAAAACAACACACACAGAGTTTATTTATGTATAATTTTAAAATATTTGTTAAGGAGGTATAGGGTTCGATGTTGTATTTGGTAGAATAAAACATACATTTTTATTTATTTTATTATTTATTCATTTATTTATTTTGAGACAGAGTCTCACTTGGTCCTCCTAGGTAGAGTGCCTTGGTATCTTAGCTTAGAGCAACCTCAAACTCTTAGGCTCCAGTGATACTCTTGTGTCAGCATAGCTGAGACTATAGGTGCCCACCACAATGCCCAGCTGGTTTTAGAGATGGGATCTTGCTCTAGCTGGTCTTGAACTCATGAGCTCAGGCAATCCACTGACCTCTGCCTCCCAGAGTGCTGGGGTTATCAGCCTGAGCCCCCAGTGTGAGCCTGGCCCCCATTTTATTTTTTTTATTAATTAGTTCAGTCCCTTGACAGTACAAAGAATTAGGTTACACTGCATTTGTGAGGTAAAGCCCCTCTTATAGTTGTGTCCTGCCCCTAAGAGGTGTGGCACACTCTCTACAAAACATGAATTTTTATAGCAGTATCTCTAAATATTGTTAATGACAAATAGACTTAAATCTCATCTAGTCACCTTCTGTAGATATACTGTGCTTGCCTATGCCTCAGGGATAATAGATTTTCTTATCCCCATAAGTACATGCATTTGTAATAATGGAAAGGCTTTGATGTCTAGTATCACACAGCACAGCTCTCTGCTAAAGAAGCTTCTTTCCATTCTTGGTTTACATGCCACTTTCCCTTTAGGAGCCTTCTATTCAGCATACCTGAAGGATTTGTTATTTTTCCTACACTCTCAAACTGTGTTTCTGCCTCTCTTTTACATATGGCATTAAAAAAAAATCTTTGAAGAGAATTATTTTGTTGGCTATCATATCCCCTTTACTAGGACATTAAAAAGCATTATTTATTATACAAAAAGCATTCTAAAGATTATTGTGAATACTGTTGCAATAAACGGGGTGCGGGCAGTTCTTTGATGTACTGATTTCCTTTCCTTTGGATAAATACTGAGAGGATAGGATGTTAAATCAACTTAAATGCCCATCAACAGATAAAAAGATAAAGAAAACATGGTAGATAGACATAATGGATTATTATTAGGCCATAAAAAAGAATGAAATCCTGTTATTTGTAGCAACACAGAGGAAGCTGGAGGACATTTGGTTAAGTGAAATAAGTCAGACCCAGAAAAATAAATCCTGCATATTCTCAGGTGTATTTGGAGCTTAAAAGTGTTGAAAAGACAAGTAATAATGATTGCTGGTGAGAAGGTGAAGACATGGGAACAGTTGTGCATCATGCTTGGAATGTAACTTAGTGTAACCACTGTGGAGGATGGTATGGAGATTCCTCAAGAAACTAAAAATAGAACTAAGTCATGACCCACAAGTTCCACTTCTGGATATACATCTGAAGGAAGGGAATTTGGTATATCAAAAAGATATCTGCACTTACATGTCTATTGCAGCCCTGTTCACAATTGTCAAGATGTGGAATCAACCTTAATGTCCATCAACAGATGAATGGATAACAGCATTACAGTTCATATACACAATAGAATATTATATAGCCATAAAAAGAATTAAATCCTGCCTTTTGTAACAACATGAATGGAATTGGAGAACATTATGTTAGTGAAATAAGCCAAGCACAGAAAGACCAATCTTATATATCCTCACTTGTATGTGGGAGCTAAACATTAAAAACAATTGATCTCATGGAGACAGAAAGTAGAATGATGGTTACCAGAGGCTGGGAGGGGTAGTGAGGAGTAGGGGATAAAGTTGGAATGGTTAATGGGTGCAAAAATATAGTTAGATGGTTAGATAGAATTACGTCATGACCCACAAGTCATAAAAAGGTTTTTGATAGCATAAAAAGTGACTATAATCAACAAAAAATTAGGAAATACATTAAAATAACTAAAAGAATGGGGCTAAAATGGTCCTAACACAAAGAAATGATAAATGCCTGAGGTGATGGATACTTCAAAAATATCATATGTACCATTAAAAATAGATCCATCTATTATGCATCCATAGTTATTAAAAGTAGAAAAATTAAAAATTATCATAAATGGAATTCACATATGAGCTCATAGAAGCAGAGAGTAGGGTTGTGTTTGTTAGAGCTTGGGAGGGGTGGGAGGAGGGGAAAATAGGGAGATGTTGGCAAATAGATAAAAAATTGTAGCTGAATAGGAGAAATAATTTCTAGTGCTTTGTAGCACTGTCTGGTGAATATCATTAATGGTGATTTGTTATATATTTTCAAAAAAGTAAAAATGATGATTTTGAATTTTCCGAATACAAAAAATGACAAATGTTTGAGGTGATAGAAATGCTAGTCACCTTGATTTGATCATTACATATACCCTGTAACTATGTACAATTTTTACATGTCAACTAAAAATAAAAGAGGAAAACTAGCGTGTACTAGAAAGGTAATTTGATCCTTCTCTCATTCATGTCTCAGTATCTTGTAGGCAAAGATAACTTATGCAATTTCTCATTGATCAAAACAGAAACAAATACACTTAGCATCTGGGCTGCACTCACCCTGAAGAATTAACTTTAATCTGGGATCCCATGCATCTTCCTACTCCTCAAAAGGCTTTTACTGTCTGAATTCATTAGAGCACTCCATTATCATATTAGGTATTTTCTGAAATTGCCTACTTCCTAAATAAGTGACAATAGGATTATTGTCTAATATACATAATAGATTATATACTTCCTAAAAAATATAGTTTAGAAACATAAAAAACAGAACACTAAGTGTGTTATATAAAGCTTTAGGTCATCCCTTAAAACAGTGGTTCTTAACCTTCCTGAGGCCTCCTAATGCTGTGACCCTTTAATACAGTTCCTCATGTTGTGGTGACCCTCAACCATAAAATTATTTTCATTGTACTTAATAACTGTAATTTTGCTACTGTTATGAATTGTAATGAAAGTATCTGATATGCAGTATATATTTTTATTGTTACAAAGGACTCCCAGCCCACAGGTTGAGAACCGCTGCTTTAAAACAATGTAACACCCTGAAAACTTCAAAAATAAGAATATATAAGCAATGGTCTTATAATTCGATGTTATATTAAATGTCATATTAGAAACAGAATTTACATGGTTGCCTTTTTTCCTCAAAGAAAGAAAAATTCCAATAAGTATGGCTGAGTTTGTATGTCTGGAAGAATGAATATTCCATGGAATATAATATTTAGAGGCACATATTTTGAATTCTCAGGCTATTTTCTTACCAGAGAAAGTTATTTACTGAGTAGATATCCCTACCTAGAGAAAGTTGTGTCATTTTTCTTTGCTTGATTTTTATTATTTATAAGGTGGAAATTCTAAAAGTACCTAGTTCAGAAGTTGGAATGAGATAATTCATATAAAATGTCATGAACAAAAACTGTAGCAGATGCACATTTAGTAAATATTGAGTATTTTATGTGTCATGTGTAGAGACTAAAGATAGATTTTAATAATTATGACTATTAATGATTATGTTTAGAAAATCTAGTCTATGAATTTTATTTTGCTTTTATTTTTATTTTCAGTTTTTCTAATATTCTCTATTTAGTAGGTTGGGATTGCTTTTCCAACCACAAAATATCTATTAAGTTGATCCCTTTAAATTTATCTAATTCCAGCTTGGCTGAGGACTTTGAGGGCTTTTATTGATTTCTTTCTATCAGGGATATGTGAATCAATGATATTATGGAAAATAAGTTACTCACATTATATAATGCAATAAAACTCAAGCTCTTGTGATGGTAATATTGGTTAGAAGTAGCTTGTCAGCAAGAGTCTGTCCAACTTCAGGATAGAGTAAGAAGAACCAGCTCCTAGATTTTCTCTAATGGGCACCAGACACAACAATGAAGTGAGTAAACTGAGTTTTCCATAAGAATTTTTACCGAGTGGCCAGCAGATGGTATCTCTTTTCAAGGCAATCCTACTATTCTAATGGGAAATACCTTGTGAACTTAACTTTCCCAGGGGCCATAAATTATATCTTCTAACATCGACAGCATCCCACACTACAAATTCACAACCATATATTCTATTAATATTCTTGCATAAATTCTTGATGAACAAATACTGGGACCAAATCATAAAATGTGAATTACCACAAGGATTTACTTAAACAGGGCAAATCCATAATGCTGACTTTGTTAGATTTTAGTGTTTATAGCAACTCTTGCAATATTTTCAGCTGATTGCTCAGTCTGTTGTCTGTTTCTGACATGGTGGATGCACGGCACCAAACCATGCAGAGAGACTAAATGAATGGTCTTCAGCTTCACATCCCAGGCAAAAGGCTGGTGGTGGAAATATAGAGATCTCAGACTTCCCACTAATAAGCAAAACTAACAAGTGAGTCTTTCCTTGTAGGAATTCAAATAGGAAACCATGCACAAAGCAATTCTCTATATTTGGGATTATGTACTATATCAGAAACTATTGATTAATTCCTTTAAAATTTTCACTGAGTACCTAGAGAAGTAGGTTCCTGTGATAGTTAATTTTATATGATAACTTGATAGAGCCATGAAGTGCTCAGATGTGTGGCTAAATGCTGTTTACGGATGTTTCTGTGAGGATTTTTCCTGGGAGATATTAACATTTGAATTTGTAGGCTGAGCAGAGCAGATTGTACTCCCTAATGTATGTGGACCTTATCCAATCTGTTGAAGGTCTTAATAAAATAAAAGACTGAGTAAGAAATAATTATTTCTCTCTGCCTGATTTATAGCTGGGATGCCAATCTTCTGCCTTGAATTCAGACTGGAACTTATACCACTGGCTTTCCTGAGTCTCCAGCTTGCGACCTGTAGGTCTGGGAGTTGGAGCCTCCTGAATCATGTAAGTCAATCCCTTATAATCTCTCTCTCTCCTTGCACCCACAAACATGTGTATATCTATACACAGATCAATAGATAGTGGAGTCTTATTTCTCTGGCATTACATTGGTTTCCTTTGTTTCTGTTTCTCTAGAGAACACAGACTAATAGTTCTCTTCAAGCGCTTACATTAATTTTCTGTAAGACTTCAACACATTTCACAGGCTGAACTACACCTCTGTTTCCTCATCTGTGAGATCAGACTTTTATAACTATGGTTTATATTTCAGAGAATTTTAAAGATTTTCCTGTAAATTAATAAACATAAAAGTACTTGTTATTTACAAGGTATTTTGGAAAATAGATCATATAATACTAATTATTCTAGATTAATTCCACATAATTCTTAATGGGCATATTTAGCAATGACAAATAATGAAAAAAAGCACATAATATCTTATGAGATACATGAAGTTGCTATGGCAACTGAATTGAATAATCAAGAAAGCCCATGTTTAAGAATTTAAGAGGGGAGGGGGGAGGTCAGATAGAGGGCGGGTGAGTGGTGGGAACACACCTATGGTGCATAATGCAAGGGTACGTGTCAGATCTATTAAGTATAGAGTATAAATGTCTTAACACAAAAATTAAGTAAATGAGACAAGGTATATATTAACCAGTGTGATACAAACGCTCCTAATTCTATATGAAATCAGCACATTGTACCCCATACATGCATTAATGTATACATGATCTATGATTTAATAAAAAAAATAAGAGTCATGATGGTCATTTCATGCTTTCTCTAAACAATTTTAAAGTAGCTCTCCTTCACTGCAAAATAAATAAATAAATAAATAAATAAATAAATAAATAAATAAATAAAGTAGCTTTCCTTTGCTAAGCGGACTAGCACATCTGTTTTTAAGGTTTTGCTATGTTAAATGTGGGTCCTCCTCTTTATGAAATTTCAAGATATGTATTTAGGGTCCTGATGCTCCAAGAGAGTGGGACTCTGAGTGTGAATTCTTTCTCATTTATGTAGCTCTTCTAGCCCTTTGTTGCAGAATTGGACATAGATACACTCAGAATTTTTTTTTTTTTAAAGAAAGTCACAAAGTAAATCCCTTGTTGTGAAGCAAAACTTGTCGACACTGAGTGATTACTTATGCAATTCTGCTTTCAATGAAACTGAAATAATATCCTGAATTATGTTGCATATCCCGTTTGGCTAACATCCCTGTTAGGCTGACCTCTGTGTAATCGTATTCTCACAAAACTACACTATTCTAGATATGAAGTTTCCCCACCCCAGGCTAAACTTTTTGCCATCTAAATGCTTTTCTTCCTAAAAATGATATTAAGTAAATTGCCACAGAGATTTAACTAGGTAATTTTGCTGTTACTCTCCACTCATTTTAGGTGCCTTGGTCTGTTCATTTTAGGTGCTAGGAAACAGGTAGTAATTTGGCAAAAGCAAAGTAAGCTCTCCATTATGTCATTTATGGAAGGAATTAGCATGGTGAGCACTCTGAGTATGCCAGGCAAGGTCTTAGAGACATTTTACTATGAAGCATAACAGGATGGTTGACTCTGTGCTAGTCTCTTTGTCTGTGTGTACAGTATCTGTAATTCCCAGCCAACATGCCTGTGGATGAAAGAACAGGAAATCCATATGTTAAGATCATATGGCTGAAAGTTTCTGAGTCAGTTTAGAATAGACATTTTGTCATCGAAAAACAAGCAATTTTATCTTTGTATGAAGTTCTTCTGACACTTGCTCAACTTGGATGTTTCAGTACTTTCAACAATATCAAGTATTTGCTTGCAAATAGTGGTCATTTTTTCACTGGTGAGCTTACCTGGACAATGGCTCCCTTGCTTGGTTTTGAAGTTGAATTTTTCTTTCATATCTTCACTGCAAGGGCAGCCTAGAAATATGGTGTTATTACATGTCCGGGAAGAAAGAAGAAAGAATGGGCATTGTGTAGTATCGATCAATGTCAGCTTCAGCAGTAGAAAAGTTTCTTTAAGAAAGAAAGCTAAGTGAGAATTACTTTCCAGATAGAGGGTCTTCTGGCATGAAGGAAGTTGGAGGATATAAAGAGGGAAGGAAGCAACACATGGAAAAAATAATATAACAGGTCAAGGGAGAATTATACTCTGTATGTGTAAGTTACTATCTACATTGTTGGGAAGTTAAGAAATACAAATTCAGTATGGATAGTAATCAGTTACAGATTTCTGGCTTCCACTAAAATATATAAGTTATAGCTGAAAATGGAAGAAAAATAGAATAATAAAATCTTTTCTAAAAAGGAAAGGTTTTGTTGCCATTTTTAATTTATGTTAAAATTTAATTTCAAACATAGTGCTTTTCCAATGTAAGTTTCTGTATGATACACACTCACACACCATAAAAATGCTTGTCTTCTGTCTTCCTAAAACAAATTTGAATCATTTGTAATATATCAGATAATGTCTCCTATTTGTTTATTCATTGTACCACCTGTTCTGTACCAGATTCAAAATCAGCCTCTGAGAATCATGAGAATAGAAGATTAATTTATAATGACAAATAAAATAATTTTTGTCAAATTAATTCTTTGTATGGAGACCTTAAGTGCGTTATTTCAATCCTCTTCAATGCTCATATCTTCCCCACAGTGAAACGATATTGCTCCCCATATCACCAGTGAAAAAAGAAAATTGAAGCAGTCACTTGTGCAAGGTAGTTAAAGTAATAATTGGGTAAATGAAGATAGTCAAGTCAGGACTTTTGTGGCTGCAAGTGGCAGACATATAAACGGAACCATGCTGGAATTTCAGAAATAGTTGTATTGGTGGGTGTCTATTTTTTTTTTTTTTTTTGGAGACAAAGTCTCACTTCGTCACCCTCAATAAAGTGCTGTGCCGTCACAGCTCACTGCAGCCTTCAGCTCTTGGGCTTAGGCGATTCTCTTGTCTCAGCCTCCCAAGAAGCTAGGACTACAGGCACTGGCCACAACACCCAGCTATTTTTTTGTTGCAGTTTGCCTGGGGCAGTGTTCAAACCCACCACCTCAGTATATGGGGCCAGCACCCTACTCACTGAGCTACAGGTGCTGGCCCTAGTGGGTGCCTATTACCAAGCAATAAGTTGGCTGAAAACTTAGTGAATTTAAAAAAAAAATTAAAAGCAATAAAAAGAGATTCCAGGAAACTTTGGGAATGTTGTATATGTCTATTATTTTGTGGTAATGCTATGGTGCTTGCATATGTCCAAACTTATCAAATTGTTGACATTAAAAATATGTAGTTCTTTGTACATCAATTATAAATAATATCTCAGTATTTTTTAATAGGAATACTTAGTGGCTTTAAATAGCAAGCATTATTATTGTTTGAAAGACTCTGGTGGCCAGAGAGGCCCTCAGCAAGAAGATGCCAATGTCATTGCTGGCAGTTGAAAGTCAAGCCCTTGTGTACCACATTAGTAAGGGCTTAATTTATTAAGCACAATATACAGGCAATACTCATAACTTACAGGATCAATATCTCTCATATTAATTTTTTTTCACATGTTGAATAAAACTAGATTGACTATCTTTCAGATGACTGGTAAAAGGAATATTAAAAGAAGACTAAAGTAAAACATAAAGGAGCAACAAAAAAAATAAATCAGCAATAGTGTACAGTGAAGGGTTTCTTAAAACCACCCTGAGATATCACCTAAGCCCAGTGAGAATGTCCCACATTACAGTCTCAAAGCTGCAGATACTGGCATAGATATGGAGAGAGGAGACATTTTTACACTGTTGGTGGGACTGCAAATTAATACAACTTCTTTGGAAAGAAGTATGGAGAGTCCTTAAAGATCTCAAATTAGACTTCCCATTTTATTTCCCCAATCCCACTACTAGACAGCTACCTAGAAGGAAAAAAAATCATTTTACCATAAGAACACTTGCACTAGATTGTTTATCGCAGCCCAATTTACAATCACCAAGATGTTGAAACAACCTAAATGCCCATCAACTCAGGAATGGATTAGCAAATTGTGGTACATGAACATCATGGAATACTATTCAGCCATAAAAATATGGTGACTTCACGTCTTTTGTAATATCCCAGATGGAGTTGAAACACATTCTTCTCAGTAAAGTATCACAAGAATAGAAAAACAATTATTCAATGTACTCAATCCTAATATGAAGTCAGTAGATGATCTGATGTATGCCCATATATAACAAAAACTCATTTTAATTCAATTTGGGGGGAGAGGTAATAAGGGAGGTGGAGGTGAAGGGGGTTGAGGTGCTCCCACTGAATAGGCTTGGGGTGGCGGTGTTTATCACACCTTTCTTTGGTGGGGAGTACTTAACAATACCAATTATTTTGACCTAGTTGTTTGTACTCTCATATTAACCTGAAATAAATGTACTTAAAAAAGAAAAATAGGGACTCAAGGAAACACCTTCAAGTGGCTTTGCGATTTAAACATTGGATGCTTCTGAAAGCACAGAAGTCTTGCACGTTCTAACTTCTTACACCAACAGGAAATGGGCAGCTTCATTCACTGGCATTCCAATATGAAGTTCATCTCCAAGAGGCTGCTTTCTGGAGCTCCCTGAAAACCAGTGAAGAAAGTTGGATGCTACCCCACTTTGGGAATGATTACTAAGTATGTATTTTGACCAGGTCAATTTGTCACTTAAAGTGGTAACTTCTCAGCAAACACTTTTGTTTGTCTCTAATACCATATCATTTTCTGTCCACTTTAAAAGAATTATATCGTGAAAGTACTCAAGAGTTGTTCAAACCAGTAAAATATTTCAAACTAAATGCATGCAACAATTTTATTTTTCAGGCGTGAATACTAATGATTGTTGGTTTATAGTATATTAAGTAGTTCTGAAAAAGTTATTGAGATAAAAATATAGAGGATATATCTTCTGAAGGGTATTAAGCCGAAAGTCCAATTTGCTAAATCTTCCTTTCAGAAGGAAAATAGGAAGCAATTGCAGTGAACACAGCAGGGATGCTAAGTGTTACAGAATCGTTCTTACCATTAAAGAAGCAATTCAACCAAAGGGTTTTATTAAAGCAAGAGGCCCAGCGAGTTGTATTTAACTCAGGACTTGGACCTGGACCTTTAAAGAACAAAAGCTTAAACTCATCTAACTTCTCTTGTTTGTAGAAAAATTTTTCAACACCGCAGTAGAATTCAGAGATAAAACTGCAACTGTGAATTTGCTTCATCAAGATTCTCTTTTGGATGGATTTCAGAGATTCAAATATCATTAAAAAATAAGATGGTGACATTTGCTACTTAATGTTTAACATGTAGTTAACACGGGAACTCTTCTGTGAGGAATTTATATCTTCAAAGGTTAGGAAAATGACAAATTTTCGTAGAAAGAACAAGTCAATTTTTACTGAATAGTATATCTGCTCTTTCAAAGAAAGAAGGTATCTATCAAGTGTCTCTCATTGTTGCTGATAAAATAAATGTTATTGATAAGACAGGGACAGATACAGCCCTTATTAGTCACAATATTGTCTCCGTGGTTAGAGAACCAAGGACAGGTAAAATTGCCCTGATAGAATTATTAATGTTATTATTTTATTTTTATTTTATTTATTAATATTAATATTTTGTTCTGGTGCTTCATTTACCCCCTCTAATAAAATGAAGATAAGCCTACATCTTCTTTAATCTAGATTCTACCTTCTCAAGCTCTTTCTCACTATACCATTAGAAGCAATCTCTGTCTCATTTGAACTTGATCTCTCTCTCGCTAGAGCAGTGATTCTCAACTTTCCTAATGCCTCCTAATGCTGCAACCCTTTAATACAGTTCCTCATGTTATGGTGACCCCCAACCATAAAATTATTTTTATTGCTACTTCGTAACTGCAATTTTGCTACTGTTATGGATTATAATGTAAATATCTGATGTGCAGGATGTATTTTCATTGTTACAAAGGGGTCACGACCCACAGGGTGAGAATTGCTGCTCTAGAGACATGGTCTCACTTTGTGACTCAGGCTGGCGGGTGGTGTCATAATCATAGTTCACTGTAGCCTTGAACTCCTGGTTTGACATGGTCCTCCTCCCTGAGCCTCCTGAGTAGCTGACACTACAGATGAATACCAGCTACTTTTCTTATTTTTTGTAGATAGGGCTTTGCTATGTTGTCCAGGCTAGTTTCAAACTCTTGGCCATCAAGTCATCCTCCCTCCACAGTCTCCCAAAGTGCTGGGTTTACAGGCATGAACCACTGTGCCTGGTCACTATTTTTTTTTTTTTTATACTGCTAGTCTTCCTTGAGTCTATGTTGTTTCTAAGATAAACAATTATCTTGTAAATGGTAGACATAATCATGCTTAATATATGGTTCAGATCCTTGCAATATGGTATGGTTTTATGTAGTCCTTTTTTTGTCTTTTTTTAAAGTTTTATACTCATCATGCCCTGAGTTCAAATCAAGACTGCACTCTTTATGACTTGTGTGGACCTTGGGTAATTACTTATTTTAAACTTCAGTATTTCAGATCTTCTATACGCAAAATGGAGATTACAGGTATACATAATCCTCATAACCCTCATAATTACAGGTATACTAAATCCTTTATAAGTATAAAATAAGATTATGCCTATTATAGGGGTTTAAAAAGTATTTAGCATATTTCAGGCATTCAAACAATATTAACATTTATATCAACTCAGTAATACTCAGTAATTACCAAGCAAGGCATATGTATAGGTAATGATCTTAATAATTCCTTATGGGATATTTGGGATATGCATCAAGATGTGTTTTCAAATTTTCAGAATACCATTAGTGATATGTTTGGTGTTGAAACTTGGATATATCCAACACTAACGCATAAATGTTTAATGCCTGAAGGAACATTTCTTTCTAGGCCCACAACACTTACAGTCTATCTTCACTGTATCATTGCACCAACCACCATAGCACCATGCTATGTGAGTCCTGGAGCAAACACTGTATCTTGATATCTCAATAATCTTTGTTCATTCTATTCTTTTAGTCTTTTCTGCTCTTCTCTCCCACTAACTTGTTGAAGCTCATTCTCATACCATCTTCCTTCGGTTCTCTGTCTTCTGTTCCTCTACTAGGTATCTACCCAGTTGATCAAAAATCATTTTACAATAAAGACATTTACACCAGAATGTTTATTGCAGTCCAATTCATAATTGCCAAGTCATGGAAGCAGCCCAAATGACCATCAATCTTTGAATGAATTAACAAATTGTGGTATATGTATACCATGGAATACTATACAGCCATAAA
>CAUYQV010057412.1:0-26880 GCA_963574575.1 Galagoides demidoff | reverse complement strand
CCTGTGGTCCCAGCTACTTGGGAGGTGGAGGCAGGAGACTCGCTTGAGCCCAGGAGTTGGAGGTTGCTATGAGCTGTGATGCCATGGCACTCTACCCAGGGGGATAGCTTGAGGCTCCATCTCAAAAAAATAAATAAATAAATAAATAAATAATTTCACTTTATATGCTATGTATATCAAAATATCACATTATGCTCCAAAATGTAGATGAGTATGATTTCCAATTAAAACCAATATCAGTGGGGTGGCACTTGTGGCTCAAGGAGTAGAGCGCCGGCCCTATATACCAGAGGTGGTAGGTTCAAACCTGGCCCCTGCCAAAAAAAAAACTGAAGCAAACAAATATACACATTAATGTTAAGATAAATACATGAAATTAATGTCATCTATTTCTCTTTACTTCTTTAACTTCACCTACCAGAAAATTTTAAATGACATATGTCCACCCAGTTAAATTTCTATAAAAATAGCACTGCTCTGCACTGGGCTTCCATGAGCGACTCCCCAAGGCATATTCAAGAACTGAACTGTCAAAGGGAACCACTGCTCCCACCACTATAGAATCACAGGGCTGCCTGCACAGCAGCAGGCCCCAGAGCCAGCTGCCTCTGCCCATCAGGAAGGTAACTGCAGGATTAGAAAGCCACCTCTGCCCCTGTCAGCTCCTGCAGAACAGATGGCCTACCTCACTCTCTCCCAGAGGACTCAGTTCTAAATCAAGTCTCCCTTAAGTGCATCATCATCACTTTCAGAGCTGCAGCAATTCTGGAAAGACTGAGTTTCGGCTCTCTAGGCTCTGCACGCTCCTGGAGGGTCAGACTGTGCATGGAGTAAGCCAGTCTACACCGCCCAGCACAGCTTCTATCACAATAGCTCTTGTTCATTGATGGCAATCACAAAGAATTCCTCCATTGAATCACTTTATGTCTATGACATGCTTTCCAATTATTTTTCTTTGCTTTCTAGGAAGCTCTAAAGTCTTATTTCTATATTACCAATTCTATTTTCTATAACATCAGCTTAGCTCCCTAATCCTTCCTATTAGAATTTTCATTCAATTATTAGTATTTTTTTCTTTTGAGACAGAGTCTCACTCTGTTACCCTGGATAGAGTGCTGTGGCGTCATAGCTCACAGCAACCTCAAACCTCTGGGCTTGAGTAATCAATCCTCTTGCCTCAGCCTCCCCAGTGGTGGGATCTTAGACCTACACCACCACTCCTGGCTAGTTTTTTCTATTTTTAGTAGAGACGGGGTCTCACTCTTAGGCAGGTCTCGAACTCCTAAGCTCAAGCAATTCACCCACCTCAGCCAATTATTAAATTTTAGTTTCCTTGAATACTGTGATGAATGAACAAAAATAGAGGTTGTGGGCAGGGTGCAGTGGTTCATGCCTATAATCCTAACACTCTGGGAAACTGGGGCAAGAGGATTCCTTGAGCTCTGGAGTTTGAGACCAGCCTCAGCTAGAATAAGACCCCATCTCTACTAAAAATAGAAAAATTAGCTGGCAGTGTGACAAGAGCTTGTAGTCCCAGCTACTTGAAAAGTTGAGGCAGGATTGTTGGAGCCCAGGAGTTTGATTGATATTGCTGTGAGCTAAGCTGAGGCCATGGCACTCTAGCTCAGGCAATAGAGCAAGACTATGTCCGAACAAATTTAAAAAAAAAAAAAAAACAGCAGTTATGAAAGTAGGAGCCCTACTCAAGTCTAGGAAATGTGTTCCGGTTTTTTTGTTTTGTTTTTTTTGTTTGTTTTTTTTTTTTGAGACAAAGTCTTCTCTGCTACCCCAGGGAAGAGTGCAGTGGAGTCATCATAACTCATCACAACTTCCAAGTCACGGGCTCAAGTGATCCTCCTGCCTTAATTACAGTTAATTTTTTTATTTTCAGCAGAGACAAGGTCTCGTTCTTACTCTGGCTGGTCTTCAACTCCCAAGATCAAGCCATCCTCCCATCTTGGTCTCCCAAAGGGCTGAGATTACAAGCATGAGCAATAGCACCTTTTTACCTATTTTGACAGTAATTATTTTCTCTGAACTCCATAGTTTTTTTTTTTCACTTGCTTATCTTTGAAAGAACAAGGATTAATCCTTAAATGGTATCTGCCAAGTCTGTATTGCCCCACTCTCTGTTCCCCGTCAGTGAAAGCCCTCCAGACAAATCACACCCATAACATGCGGAACCAGCTGCAGGGAAAGAAAATGCTTGCTTCCTTGGACCCTTCCCCAAATCACACAATCAAAGTCCAAATTTTCTAATAGTAAGTCCTTTCTGACATCCTCATGCTGTGGTTCCCCATGCTTCCCTGACTTCCTTTGGAGTAGGAAGAACCTGCAAGGTGGCTCCCACCAATAGGATACATTTGTGGGGCTTTCTATGGGGATCACCTGGCTGGGAAAATTTTTTAAAAACCTTTAAAGCCAGTGTACTCTCCCACTTCTTCTGGAAGTTTCTTGCAAACTTCTCAGCCCCTGATCAGAAGCACAGTAATAACAGCTTATCGCTGGTGCCCCTTCACCCCATAGGCAACCCCCCTGATTCAAGGCCAACCATTTTTCATTACAGCTCCTGGGAAATGCATCTCCTCACCTTCACAGCGCTGTTCCCACTGCAGCCCTGTCCACTCATTTAGAATTCATTGGCTGTTTCCACCAGCCTCACCAGGCAGAAAGCAAGACCCAGTTTCCATTCATTTACATCCCTAAAGGCCAGAAGACCCATATCCACTTCCCTGTGAGCTCTCTTGCCCTGCCCTGTTCCAATCCCAGGACACCATTGGAGCCCCCATTCTCTTGAGGGCTTCTCCAGAGGAAGAGAAGGGGGCAGGCCATGACACTGTCCCTGCCCCAGAGACATCCTTTCATCCTCTTCCACTGGCATCAGCCGGAGGTGCGTGGGAAAGGTTGACAGTCACGGTACCATTGTTGCTGTCTTTGTGTAATTTCTGTATGGATCTGTTTAGTGCTAATACCTTATTCAGAAATCTGGGGATACTTATCAGCTTTTGTTCTCAAGCCTCAGATGAAATTTCAGGACAAAGTCCCGTTGGATATCCTGTTACACTTAAAACACGGCATGACGCCTTCCATGTGAGCGCTCCGGCCTCACCAGGACTATCTGCAGGCTGCACAGTCGAAAGCAGAGAAGCTGTGACTGTTGGCAGCGTCTTACGTCTGGGCTGCTGAGATAAGACTTTTGGAAAGATTCAAACCACAGAATTTTGCAATAGTTACACAATGACTTCCGGCCCACCCTCATGAATGCATTTCAAAAGACTGGACATTCCTTAGGAGGCTATTATATAACTAAACAGAAACATCATGGTAACTGATGTGTAGGAATATCCTTTGGGGGGGGTTGAAGATACATCACATAAGAAGAAAAGATTTCAGTAGTTAAACAGGCTAACTTTATATGGTTAAAGACCAGACTGGAAAGAGGCATTTAGAACATTCTCCATCATCCCAACGACTACCTTAAAAAAGTCTCAGGGAAGCCAGTAATATTCATCATTCAGTCATTTATTTATTGAGTTCCTGCCAGGCTTCAGACCCTGAGCTGAGGCTAATATTGCCACAGTAGATAAGACTGGGTCCCTGCCCTCCAGGAACTTGGAGAAAATCTCCATAGCAGAATAAGCCGTCACCAGTAGTAAGCGCCCCTGTGGATCTCCCACACTGCGTCCCCGATGGCCAGTGAGCAGAGAGGACTCAAGACTGGGAGGAGAGAAGCAGTGAAACAGCCCTCACCCTTCAAATCTGGAGAGCTCTCTGTCTCTGGAAGATTCAGGCAAAAGCCACGAGGTCCTGCTGGCTGCATGCATAAAATAGAATAAGAGACTGGAGGAACGGATTTAATTGCAGGAATTGTTTTCAGACAGGTAATAGGACAACAGTGCAGAGTCCAAGGTGTGAGGTGTGTTGGGCCACGTGCAGGGACAGCCAGGAGCAGGACTGACATCCCGCAGACCTCACCCAGGCAGAGGGAAGGCAGGCAGCCAGTGAGTAATGAAAATGCTTACAAATGGTTTACCCATGCTCCCACTGAAACACAGAACAAGGGGCAGAGAGATGTGACACATGTCCAGCAATGCTAGGTAGGACTTTTCCTGCCTGTCCATTGTGATGGAGAGAGTAAGGGTGCTGGACACACCAGGTGACCAGAAGTCCTGATTTTTAACAATTTGTCCCGCGTCTCATGGCATTTTTAAAAAGTCCCAAATTTTGGAAAGAATGCACAACAAGCTAGGGAACGGCAGAAGAACAGGAAGGGAATATATGGTTTTCGGCTGCCATGTGGCTATTTCGCCAGGATATGAGTTTTATATTATTTTTGTTAATTTTATAATGTTAACGTTTCAAGAACTGCTTATCAAAGTTCTCATTGTTGGTCAGTTGTTAGAATTCAACAAGAAATATGCCAACGAATAAAATAATACTATACATAATTTTTAATGTATTATATTTGTAAATTATACTTATGTTGAAATTAAAAAATATATATTACAATACTATTTTTGCATTCTATGAAAAATTTTGTTGCTCCATATAGACCAAATTTTTAATTAAGAACCCCCCCCCCTCCACCCACCCTCCCCTACCCGGTCAATGGTGTCCCACTTTACCAATGTTAAAATCTGGTCACCTTATCTTACCTCCCCACTTAGACACAGAAAACCCAGAGAGAAAATCTTGGAGAAAGTACACTAATTTTCTATTGCTGCCATAACAAATTGTCACAAAGTTAGTGGCTTAAGACAATGAAATGTATTACTTGACAATCTTTAAGGCAGAAGTCTAATAGGGATCTCCCCAGGGCTAAAATCAAGGTGTCAACAAATTGAGTTGGTTTCTGAAGGCTTTAGGGAATAATCTGTTTGCTGCTTATTTAGGTTGTTGGCAAAATTCAGTTACTTATAGTTGTGGGTTGAGATCCCTGTTATCTCCTCGGCTATACTGAGGGCCATTCCCAGCCACTAGAGGGAAGATTAGATTCCCATCTTTAAGTTCACAGCGTGGGAAACGTCCTTCTCATGTCACCTGTCTCTCCCTGACGACAGCCAGGATAGGTCCTCCACTTCTGAGGACTCTTGTAGCAAGATGATTATGAGAGAGGATACCCGGGAAGGGTGAGGTCTAGGAGAACAGAGGTCTTCTCAAGGAGACCCCAAGGATCCACCTGTGGGGTCCTCTCCATGGTGACTCGGCTCTTAGGAATTTGCAGACTTAACCTCCTGGAACCTGGAAATTTCCACTTCTGTGAAATCCTGTAGTTCTGTGGGGGCTGGAACAGCATCTTCCGCTTGATTCAAAGTGACCAATGAGAAAGGTACCTATGGATCGGAACTTTTTGACTGGAAATAAAAAGGAAAAGACCAAGCCAGTCGGAGAGTATGGCATTTCGAGTTCTTCTATGACATTAGCTCCATCAGCTACATAAAAGCCTTTTACCTCTTAAATACGGTGTTTGGGTGCCCTTTCTTTCCACTGGGTCTCATATTCCTGCAACAACTAGACTGGACCTCTCTGGATAATCCAGGTTAATCTCCCCAACCTTGATCACATTTGCGAAGTGTCTTTTGCCAGGTACGGTAACGTATTCATAGGTTCCAGAGATTAGGGTGTGGACATGTGCAGTCCACCCTCAGAGCGACCGCCTGTGTTTCCTGGAGCAGGGCAAGTACGGATTCTCACGTAGGGAAGCCCAAAGGGGAGAGGCTGGCTGGTGCTGCCAATGGGGGGAACAGAGAGAACATCATGCTTCCAGGGTTCAGTGAGGCAAATTGCCAAGTTGCCTGGGGGCTAAATGGATGCTGCAAAGGATAGCCAGGCTACAGCCTCCTGGAATGAGCCCCCCACACGAAGGCTACCTGCCAGTGTTCAGGCTATCTCAGCTGAAAGAGGTAACTTGGTTTAAACCTCTGGAAGAGGGATGAATTTCCATCTCAGGAAATTCTGCAATGTCAGAGGTCTCCAACAGGGGTTCTCTAAAGAAGCCAGGGAAGCCCCCTATTTCACAAATGGTCTGGATGTTTGCTACATAGAGCGTTTTTACAGAGTTGGACTGACCAGCTTATAAAACAACAACAACAAAAAGACCTCTCAACTTCTAACCCCTCCTCCCTGCTTAGCCCTGGGGCATCTAACTAGTGTAAGACAGGAGGGAAGGGAAGGGGAAAAAGCAAATCTTATCTCAACCTCCCCCACTCTAAGCCTGAGAGAATACAGAAAGAGAAGTTTTTAATTTTGTGTATTAGTAAAGTTTTGACTAAGATTGGGCTGAAATTTTTAATATGCATTACCGAAACTATTCTAATCCTTAATGTCCGGAAAAAACAGAGTCCTCCTCTGAGACACCATCCAGAAGGTTGGAATGGACTTTATTTGAAGGCATGATGAGAAAGAACAAAGTGTTTTTCACCTCCACTGCACCTGTGAAGGTTAATTTTATGCGTCAACTTGACTGTGCCACCTGTGCTCAGATTTTGGGTCAAATATTGTGCTGGGTGTATCTGTGAGGGTGTTTCTGAGAGAGTAGTTGAATCGGTAGACTGAGTTAAGTGGAGAGCCTTGGGGAGCAGATAGCCTCATTCAATTTTTTGAGGGCCTAAATAGAACAAAAGGCTGAATAAGAAAGAATTCTTTTCCTCTGCTTGACTGACCTCAAAGTGGGGCATCAGTCTTCTCCCACCGAGAGAGGATACCCAGAGAAAGTAAGGTCTAAGAGAACAGAGGTCTTCTCAAGGAGACCCCAAGCATACACCTGTGAGGTCCTGCCTATGATGATGATTCAAATCTTAGGAATTTGTCGAAACTTAACTTCCTGGGATTTAGAGGCTAACACTTGCTTCCCCTTCTGTGAAAGCCCATGGAAGCCAGAGCCTGCTTCTCCAGCTTGATCAAACTGATCAATGAGAAATATACCCATGGGCTGGAACTTTTTGACTGCGGATAAAAAGAAAACTGAGCCAGTTGGGGAGTGAGGCCATTTTGAATTCTTCTGTCCCTCCCTCCACCAGCTGAAACAAGGTGTCTGGATGCTCCTTCTCTCCCTAGACCTCGTCTTCCTGCAACCCTGCCTTCTTCTGCCTTCCAACTCGGATCCAGACTCAGGTTCCAGCTCATACCACCAGCTCTCCTGGTTCTTAAGCCTTCACACATAGACTGAAACTCTACCACCAACTCCCCTGGGTCTCCAGTTTGCTAACAGATCTTGGGACTTCTCAGCTTCCCTAATCACATGACCCAACTCTTTATGGTAAATCTCTTTATATATCTCCCATCCATCTGTTTCCCTGGAGAACCCAGACTAACAAGGCATCCGGGGCCAGTACATTCAATACAATGATCACATTTGTGGGGGCTCAGCCAGAATTTTTTAAGAACAAAGATGCCACTCAACAGATGTGCTCTTGCTCCACAAAACCCAGCAGACACACGAAGTGAACCCTAATAGGAAGAGCAACTCTAGAGCAGCCTTTGCCTCGAGACTTGCCCATGCAATGGCACCAAAACTCTCTCCTGGGGCGGGGGATTCTAAACTGGGCTTTGTTTTGCTTAATGTCAGACTTAGAACTGGGATTAAACACATGAGTCTAGTTTTCATAAGTGAAGAAGGAAAGGAAAGCATCCCAGGAGGGAAGCGTGAGACCCAGAAGGGAAGAAAAGAAGTACAGAGGGAATGAGAGACCTGGGATACTTGACCGGACCAAATGGTGAGTGTCCAGGAAACAGGAAGAAGTTTCCTTAGTAGGACAGACTCTTTAAAGCTGAAAGAAGTCTGGTCTTGTTGCAAAGGGGAGTTTATGTGCATTAGCACATATAAGTTATTTTGTTTTCTTTAAGCAAAAGCAACTAACGTGGATTAGATGAGCAGGCAGGACTGAGAACATCAGCTTGGAATCTGTTGCCAGATGTCTATGGTGACTGTACAGGAGTTGGGACCTGCGGGGACTTCTTACACAAGTAAGAGCATGTACAATCAAGCAAATCAGAATATTTGAATTGAGGGTAGCCCAGAAAAATATTTGTTATTGTAAGTACACCAGGCATGTGGCAATGAGTTGGAATAACAGCTTAACCCCTCCCTCTTTGTGGTGACATGTTGTATGATGAGATCTCCCCAGTCCTCGTGAAGCTGGTCAATCTGGGGGCAGGCAGAAAACTACAAAGGGACAGTTACTCATGAAATTTCAGCCTTTCTCCAATTGGGTTTTTTTTAAACTGCTATTTACAACTAGCTCATTTCAAGCAAACAGAACAAAAGCATAAAATTATTTTGAGTGTGAATAAATCAGTTGGCTTGATAAATGTATTAATTCAACAGATCAAACCCAGACTAACATAGCACTCAAGGCCAGTACATTCAATATACTGATCACTAATTTTCTTTATTTTTTTGTTTTTATGTATGTATCTACTTAGCTGCAGATATTTTCTCTAATTTTCTCAAAGAAATATTACCAACTCTTGCCTCCCACCAACCCCCAATTCCTCACCTGGTAAGATCTGAAGTGCCCTGGGTACCAAGGGATACAGAGGTACAATGGAGAGAACTCTGACCAGGGTCAGTCATCGGTCTCTTGTCCCGTAGGCACCAGTTTCCTCTTTTGTGGTCACATCCCAGCTCAGCACTTCCTGCACCTGGTGACCCTTTCCCCTCCCCCAGCACCAGCCTTTTCTCACTCCCAGCTCAGCTGATTCCTGCTCCCACGTGCTGTCCATCACAAGGTCATGTGTGTCTGCATTTGACCCTCCCATGTTCTCTCCACTGCTGGGTGGTTGCCTCAGCCTAGAAAACCTTTCCCTCTTAATCATTTTCTTCATGACCTTTTTGAGCTGAGAACAATCCCTTATCTCTGATTAGAAGAACTTAACCATGACCACAGTATGCTCAGCAAATAGCAAATGTACCCGTCCACCTACTCATTGCCTGAAAACATTTATTTCTCCTCAACTATCAACATACTTTTTTTCTTTTTTTTTTTTTTTTGAGACAGAGTCTCACTTTCTTACCTCCAGTATAGCATGGTGGCATCACAGCTCACAGCAATCTCAAACTCTTGGGCTCAAGTGATCCTCATGCCTCAGCCTTCCAAGTAGCTGGGACGACAAGCTAGGACGACAGGCCCCCGCCACAACACCTGGCCATTTTTTTAGAGACGGGTTCTGACTCTTGCTGAGGCTGGTCTCGAACTCATGAGCTCAAACAATCCATCCACCTCGGCCTCCCAGAGTACTGGGATTACAAGCGTGAGCCACCGCACCTGGCCCATCATTCATCCTTTAAATTCTTCTCTCGGTTTATATTTCTACTCTTTAAATGTGTTCCTTGGGCAAGACTATTATTTGAAATGGTCTTCATTACTTCTAATGACTATAAAACTGTGATAATAGGTTTTGTTGGGTTGGCTTAGCAAACTTGGACATCATTTTATAGCATTGTTTCTGTAAGAAAATGTATATCAAGTTCAAATGACTGAGCTACAAACTTCTGAAATACAAACCATTTTAAAATCAGGGTAGGGACTGTGAGACTTAACAGAGATTTGCCTATTACCAAACAAATGATATGCATAATAATCACTTTACTTTTGAATGAACCTTCTTTCATTCAAAGAAGGCTTCCAGCTGGTATCTAAGGAGTTGGTGCCAGCCTGCTGTTTTTGCCACTATAAAGAGCAACCTCAAAAATGCACATAGGGATGAAGAGGAAAGAAGGGGGTGCTAATACTAGGTATATAGCCAGAAGACCAAAAATCACTTTATAACAAAGATATTTGCACCAGAATGTTTATTGCAGCCCAATTCATAATTGCTAAGTCATGGAAGAAGCCCAAGTGCCCATCGACCCATGAATGAATTAATAAATTGTGGTATATGCACACCACGAAATATCATGCAGCCTTAAAAAAAGATGGAGACTTTACCTCTTTCATGTTTACATGGGTGGAGCTAGAACATATTCTTAGCAAAGTATCTCAAGAATGGAAGAAAAAGTATTCAATGTACTCAGTCATACTATGAAACCAAGCTATACCTTTCATATGAAAGCTATAACCCAACTAGTCCAAGAAGAAGGGGAAAGAGGAGAGGGAACAGAGAGGAGGGGAGAGATAGGTGGAAGGAGGGTAATTGGTGGGACCACACCTACGGTGCATTTTACAAAGGTACATGTTAAATTTACTAAGTGTAGAGTATAAATGTGTAAACACAATAACTAAGAAAATGCAGTGAAGGCTATGTTAACCAGTTTGATGAAAATATTTCAAATGGTATATAAGACCAGCACATTGTACCCCATGATGGCATTAATGTACACAGCTATGATTTAATAAAAAAAAAGAAGAAGAAGAAAAAGAAGAGGATGCTAAAGAAAAGTACCATACAAAGAATTTAAAATATGGAAAACAAATGATAACTAAAATGACAGAACACAACAAACAGTAAAACATTCTTAAGAATTTATTTTAAAGTTAATTTGCAATGTAAATATTAATACATAATAACATTTTATCTTTTTTTTTTTGAGACAAAGTCTTATTATGTCACACTCAGTAGAGTGTCACGGCATCACAGCTCACAGAAACCCCAAACTCTTGGGCTTAATCAATTCTTTTGCCTCAGCCTCCCAAGTAGCTGGGACTACAGGCGCCCACCACAATTGGCCAACTAATTTTTATTGCAGTTGTCATTATTCTTTAGCTTGTCCAGGCCAGATTTGAACCCGACAGCCTTGGTGTATGTGGCTGGCGCCGTAACCACTGTGCTATGGGTGCAGAGCCATTTTATCATCTTTTTGTTAAAGATTTATACTCACATTAAAGGAATGCCAAATAAAATCCAATCATCTTGACACTACCATTTTGTACACAGTAGAACCGCCATAGTTGACCACCTCCCCACACTGACGACCTCCTTAAACTGACTTAATTTTCATAGACCAGACATGCACCACGTGTACATTTTAGTACCGGAAGCCTAGTTCCTTATGTCAACCACCTCCATATGTTGACCAGTATGTTGCACTCCCTTGGGTGGTCAACTTACAGAGGTTCTGCTATATTTTCCATTTTCTGTCTTTGCCCATATGCATGCATATTATACATGTGTAACCAGCAGCTTAGGATAAAAAATAAAGCCTTATTTACATTAACATTCTAATTAACTTCAACCTTCAATACTACCTGTAGCCTGAACATTGTTCTTCACTTCCTGCTCCCCAAAGCTGGTGGAGAACCTCAAGGGTGTTTTCTCAGACCAAGAAATCAGTCCTGGTTACTTGCCCTTGGGGAGAATCCATGAAGAACATATAAATACATGCCCTTCATGTGAAGTTGAGCCAACATTAACTATAAATGGTGTTCCCCCTACAACCCGGGCCATGCGGGGCAGCCCTGGTCAACAATCCAGACTCACTCTCTTTTAGGAGAAGTTTTTCCTTCTTATCAATTATCTTTCATCAAGCTTTCCTAAGACCACAAGTAACAGTCTCTCATCTCTGAATCCCAAAGAGAAAGGTTCAGGTCGTGTTATCATTCTCCCCTGAAGTCTACTTGGCTCCAAGGCCAATTTTGCCACCTCCTTCTTAGCAAACTTCAAGTTCTATAAAACAAGAGATATCAGAATACCTCCAGGTGTAGATTTTTGCCAGGTGAAATTAATGTCAACTTGTTTCTTAGCTTATCACTCAAAATACCTGTTCTGGGGATTGTCTCACACAGAGATGGTCTGTTGTAAGGTGACCCAAAGACCCAAGCACAAGGAACAGTAGTAGTTGGCCCCTTAAGATGATGGGTGCTTGATCAAAATCATCATCATCATCAGATAGTTAAAGTTAGCCCAAGTAATTCTACCCATAATATGCATACACCCTTGTATGCTGTTTTTTCCACTTACATTATATTAAAAGTTTTGGTCCCACGGTTTCTTCTACCAGCCTCTGCTCCCCTCAAATGTGGGCCATTTCTCCCACAACTGCCTCTCTCCAACAGCTACTGCAACAACATCTCACCCAAATGTCTTTCAAATGTTTGGGCATTCAATAAACATGTATTGATCCCTTAGCCAGGCCCCATGCTAGGTGCTGGGAGCATAATTAGTAGAACACAGCCTGGAAGCTACTGCAGAGAGGCAGAGGCCGGAGCCTATAATTACAAGGTCAGAGGCCCCAGCATGTAATTACCAGGCCTTGTAAGGATACCTTCCCTAGAGACTCCCTGTGTACCAGGTACAGAGAGGCACAAAGGGCAGGGTGACCAGGACACAGATAAGGAGAACTTCTTCAAGGATGAGTACAAAAGAGAAAAGGATGAGTACAAGTTTGCTGAAGAGGATGGAGTGTTGGCCAAAAGGCAAATTACATGCAAAGACACCCATGGTGGCTTTGAAGAGCTCAGGTATTATTATAGCTGGAGAGGAAGGCGTGAGTAAACCACTGCATGGGAAAGAGAGTCACGAGCTACATCATGAAATGCAAAGAAGGTTATGCTCTAGCTCAGGGATTGGCAATTGTTTTCTGCAAAGGGCCAGAAAGTGAACATTTTAGGCTTTGCAGACAACACAGTCTCTGCCAAAACTGCCTGCAGTCTGCCCTTACAGAACAAAAGCAGCCCTTAGGACAATGCTCAAAAGAATGGGTGTGGCTGCTCCAAGAAAACATTATTTGGAGGCACTTAAATTTGAATTTCACATCATTTTCAGGTGTCATGAAATATCATTCTTCTTTTGATTTTTTTCCCAACCTCTAAATTATGTAAAACACTTTGGGCCTTAGAAAAACAGTCAGCGGGCTGGGTTTAGCACGTTTGGAGCTGTAGTTTGCAGATTTTTTGCCCTAGGCCAGTGATTCCTAAACTTTGCTGCTCTCAGAATCACCCGGGAGGTTTTTGAGCTGCAAGTGCTCAGATCACAAAAAAAAAAAAAAAAAAAATCACTATCTCTGGTGGAGGGAGCCCAGTGTCTTAGTTTTTTAAACTCCCCAGAGGCTTCCAATGTATAGCAAAGTGTATTGTTTTTTTAATATAAAAATTGTTTTTATTTCAGAGTAATATGAGGGTACAAATGATTAGGTTACAAGGTTTGCATTTGTTAGGTAAAGTCCCAATTGTAGCTGTGCACCTCACCCAGAGATGTGCCATATACCCTAATAAACTGTGCCCATTAGGTGTGAGCTCACCAACCCCCCTTCTTCCTCCTCTCTCTCCCCTCCTCCTTCCCCCAACTTGAATTAAATTGAGTTTTTCTCTTGTATGAGTATATTATTAGTTCATCTACTGGCTTCATAGTAGTATTGAGCACATTGGTACAGCAAAGTCTAGAAACTACATCTTTAGGCTAAAAGAACCACAAGATGGATTTACCATTTCAAATAGGGGAATAACCTACAGATTTGGATTTCAGAGCTGAAGAAAAATATATTCACAGACATGAAAATACGAGGGCCGTCCAGAAAATATCCAGGCACATAGCATGAAAAATAGCATTAACAATGCCTGGCCACTGTCCAGAAAGCTGTCCTATGTTCCCTGTTGATAGCTGAGAAGACTAAAGCAGGTTGTGAACTATATATGATGATCTCACTTTTGTAAAATATGAGTGTGTATGATTAGACAAGGGAAGGCAAAAGTATGAAATGAATAATAATAACCCAAACTGGAGATAACCCAAGTGACGGTCAACTGGTTAACAGATAAACAAACCGTGAGGCATCGTGCAATGGCAGACAACTCAGCAGGAAGAAGTAACAAACTACTGGGCGGTGCCTGTGGCTCAGTGGGTAGGGCGCCGGCCCCATATACCGAGGGTGGTGGGTTCGAACCTGGCCCTGGCCAAACTGCAACAAAAAAATAGCCAGGCGTTATGGCGGGCACCTGTAGTCCCAACTACTCAGGAAACTGAGGCAAGAGAATCGCCTAAACCCAGGAGTTGAAGGTTGCTGTGAGCTGTGTGATGCCACAGCACTCTACTGAGGACAACAAAGTGAGACTCTGTCTCTACAAAAAAAAAAAGAATAAATGAACTACTGACATGCGCAACAACACGGATGCTAACACTGTACCATTCCATTTATATAACATTCTGAAAGAAAACCTGTAGGAACAAAAATAGGATCGGGAGCCAGGCGAGGTGGCTCATGCCTGTTATCCCAGCGCTCTGGGAGGCTGAGGCAGAAGGATTGCTTGAGCTCAGGTTTTCTAGACCAGCCTAAGCAAGAGCTCTACTAAAAATAGAAAAATTAGTCCAGTGTGGTGGTGTACACCTATAGTCTCAGGGAGGTTGAGGCAGGGGGATCTCTTGAGCCCAAGAGTTTGAGATGGCAGTGGGTTAGGCTGATGCCACCACACTTGAGCAGGAGTGACAGAGCAAGACTGTGTCTCCAAAAAAAAGGAAGAAAAGAAAGAAATCTGACCAGGATGGCCAAGGTCTGGAGGTAAGGGCAGAAAGGCGAGAAAACTTAACTACAAAAGCACAGGAGGAAACCTCCTGGGGTGATGGAAATGTCCCACGTCTTGATCATGGTGGCTATGTGATTCTATATATTTGTCAAAACTCCCCTAAAGCTCCTCCAAATCATCACTGAAAATTATCAATTTTACTGTCATTAATTATACCTCGATTTTTTTTTTAAAAAAGCAAACAACATCAGTTACATTTTTTCTTCTGCCCCCACTATTGGGTCTCAGTAAGTGTGAGGTGGTAATTCCGAGTACATGAGCCTGCTCTAAACACTCAAACCCCCTTTCAGGAAGGTTCACCTAGAGTCTGGACCTGGCAGGAGAAGAGGTCCAATCCTGGATTCAACCACATTCTCCAATACACTCTACAATACCAAGGCTGACGTTTTCATTTCCTGAATGACCCCTGACTGTACTTCTCAACTATTTCTGAATTTAGGGGGGTGCAAGAGGAGGTGGGATTGACCATCACCCCAACTCTCTCTCATTTATTACCATAATGATCAGGAAATCTTGGAAAATGAATATTACACTCTAATAAGGCAATTGACATAACACCTGGAAAGCTGAAGGCAGAGGGAGGCCTGAGGCTTCAGTACTTTTATGAGTATTGACCACTGTAAGCTGCAACACATTACATTTTGGCTGACCCTTACAGACACGAGGCTAGTTTTTACTGGCATTAGTGAAAAGTGTTTTCTGGCAGACCGAGAACTAAGCAGGTGTGACTGAATCAAAGATTGGGTTGCCATGTAAAAGTAAAAGTGTTTTCCTACCACGTAAGAATTATAAAACTTCATTTTATGAGCTTACTAGGCATTGGTGGAATACTGTTTGTTCCCTATGACATATTTCTTAGAAAGGACAGCAGGCTAGTGCTTGACGTTACAAAAGACAGTTAAACATACTGGCGTTGTCATTGCAGCATTTGGGTACTAATAATGTGGCTGTAATTCAGCTGACCCAAATTCTATTCCTCTCCAACCTGCTTTGAATCGTGATAGTTTTAAAGCCAAAGAAAGAGTTGAGAGTGTCTCTTGAAATCACCTAGCTTGTCCACAATAATCTGTTCCATAAATCCACCATGGCTTTTTTTAACCTTAGAGCCTCAAATTTGGGCTTCAAACACAAAGGAATAAAAAAGTATTTTAATGGCTAAACAATATAGAATCATTTTCGAGAAAATGGGGGAAATTTAAACATGAGCTAATGTGGTAAGGGTATGTGGTTACATAGAAAAATATTCTTCGCCAGCTTGATGGCTCACACCTGTAATCCTAGCACTCTGGGAGGCCCAGGCAGGTGGATTGCCTAATCTCACAGGTTCAAGACCAGCCTGAGCCAGAGTGAGACCCCCATTTCTAAAAAATAGCCAGGCATTATGGCAGATGACTGTAGTTCCAGCTCCTCAGGAGGCTGAGGCAAGAGGATCACTTGAACTCAAGAGTTTGAGGTTGCTGTGAATAAGATGCTCTACTAAGACTCTATCTCAAAAAAAAAAAAATTCTTATTTTTATGTTATACATGTTAAAATATTAGGGGCAAAGTCTCCTAATTTTCATAATTTGCTTTCAGATGGGACCAAAAATTATATATATATATAATTTATACATATATTTCAAATATATGCATTAATAAACATACAGAGGTACATAAGTATATACATGTGCTCATACATATAAATGTGTACAGTCAGACACAGCAAAGCAAATATAGTTAAATATTACTGCTAAATACAGACACTAGGTATAGCAATGTTTGTCGTATTTTTTCAATATTTTTTAACACCTAAAATTTTTTATAATAAAAAATCAAGGAAAAAAAATGTACGTACTCATTCTACAGGGGACATGCCATCTTCTTGGTATGAGAAAGAGAAATAATTCAATGAAATGATTAGAAAAGGCCAACGATAATGTAACACACAATGTGAATGTTCATAACACTACTGAACTGTACACTTAAAAATGGTGACAGCAGGAATGCTATGTGTGTTTTGTCATAATTTTTAAAGAATATAAAGAATAAAAGGCTTAATCTGTGGGAATTCATTTTGTTCAGGGAATAGAAGAAATGCATGAATTTTATTTTATTTTATTTTTTGGTTGTAGTTGTCATTGTTATTTGGCAGGCCCGGGCTGGATTCCAACCCACCAGCTCCAATGTACGTGGTTGGTGCCCTAGCTGCTGAGCTACAGGCACTGAGCCCATTTTTTTTTTTTTTTTTTTAGATAGAATCTTAGTCACCCTGGGTAAGTGCCATGGCATCATAGCTCACAGTAACCTCATACTCCTAGGTTCCAGCAATCCTCTTGCCTCAGCCTCCTCCCTGTAGCTGGGACTACAGGCGCCTGCCATAATGCCAAGGTAATTTTTCTTATTTTTATTTATTTTTGTTTATTTATTTATTTATTTTTGAGACAGTCTCACTATATTGCCCTTGGGAGTGTGGTGGCATCACAGCTCACAGAAACCTCAAACTCTTGGGCACAAGATTCTCTTGCCTCAGCCTCCCAAGTAGCTGCCCACCACAACGCCTGGCTAATTTTTTGTTGCAGTTGTCATTGCTGTTTAGCTGGCCCAGGCTGGGTTTGAACCTGCCAGCCTCGGTGCATGGGACCAGCATCATAACCACTGTTCTGTGGGCACCGAGCTGAATTTTTCTTATTTTTAGTAGAGACAGACTCTCACTCTTGCTCAGGGTCATTCCAAACTCCCAAGCTCAAGCAATCCACCCACCTCGGCCTCCCCAAGTGCTGGGATTATAGGGGTCAGCCACCATGCTCTGCTGAAATGCATGAATTTTATAAGACACATTTCAGTTTTGCTAGGACACCAAAGACCAGAGAGGGGGGAAGAATGAAAAAGAAAAGAACACTGGTTGGGGCAGCGCCTGTAGCTCAAAGGAGTAGGGCGCCGGCCGGCCCCATATGCCGGAGGTGGCAGGTTCAAACCTGGCCTCAGCCAAAAAACTGCAAGAAAAAAAAAAAAAAAAGAACACCAGTTGATTAGTTTAGAGTAGACTCTAGAGGAGGAGAGAGAATTCCTTAGGAGAGAGAGTGAGGCCCTGGAGAAAATTTGAATCAGTGTAACAAGGAAATAGAAATCTACAAAGCCAGGCTGGGCAACCAAAAAGCAGAAAGGGACATACACGTATACTCCAATCTCATTAGCACAAAACTGTGCTAGTTCACACCAGAAGAGAGAGATAACCTGGGGTGCAAAGAAAGGCTCAGGTACCAGAGAGGGGCTAGGAGTGACCCCTGTTATGGGCTGAATTGTGTCCCCCCAGATTCTGTGTTGAAGTTCTTATTCCCTCAACAGGTTGCCACAGGCGTAACTAGCTAAGAGGTGATACAGGACTAAGGTCAACCCTAACTCCAACATGACCGGAGACCTTATATAAAGGGGAAATTTGGACACAGAGCCTAACACACATGTAGAGAACCGCCATCTACAAGCCACAGCCTAGAACAAATCCTTCCTTCAACCCTGCCAACACCCAAATTTTGGACTTCTGGCCTCCAGGATTGTTTGACAATAAATCTCTGTTGTTCGAGCCACTCAGTTTGTGGTGCTTTGTTACAGCAGCCCAAGCAAACCAACATACCCGCTTAACGGGGCTCAGCTTGGAGAACTACCCAGAAGCACCCGTTAAAGCTGTTTGAGTCCATTAGGGGAGGATAGGGGGCCACTCTGAAGACTGGGACTGCTAGGCTAGGTAATTACAGAACATGTGGATGGAAGGGAGAGGGAAGGCTGACACTGTCAGGGTAGAATCCTATTGTTTATTTTCCTAAATTTTACAAATGCCATTCTCTGAGAGAGGCAGCGTTATGCTAGATGGATTTTCCCCAAGGTGCAGTAAACACAGAACCTAGCGCCATAGCTAATCCATAATTAATCTCTTGGGGAAAATTCTCCTGAGTTTATCTGTATTGGTCATAAATTCCAAGCAACCAGAACCAACCGACTGATGCCCTGGTAAGGCTGAGACCAAGCTAGTGTTCTCTCTGCTCTTGTGCTTTCCCCTCCTTCACATTCCACTGAGTGTCTGATCAGGAACACGCCAAATTCAGGGTTCTGGAAAGATCATCTTGCTTGTAGTAACTATTGAAAATGCAAGAGATTTGACTATTTCTTTAAATTTTTTCTTTCTAGTCAGTTGTGGTGGCTCACACTTGTAATCCCAGCACTCTGGAAGGCCAAGACAGGTGGACTGGCTGAGCTCAGGAGTTGGAGACCAGCCTGAGCAAGAGCCAGACTCTGCCTCTACTAAAAATAGAAAAGCTAGCCAGTGTGGTGGTGCACACCTGTAGTTCCAGCTACTCAGGAGGCTGAGGCAAGAGGATCACTTGAGCCCAGGAATTGGAGGTGCTGTGAGCTTGGCACTCTACCCCAGGGCAACAGAGTCAGAGTCTGTCTCAAAAATAAATAAATAAATGTGGGAGGCTGACAGGCTGAATTCTTCACAGACCTTCCAATTCAGGATAAAGTGCCTGGTCAGGGGAATGTCTGTGTGACTATTCCTGCGTGGGGAAATCAGCAGTGCAGGCAGCTGAGGCCATCAATGGGTAGCTTAGGCTAGAGAAGCAGAGATGTCTGTCCGAGGAGATGAGACTTGCTCTCCCCCCCTCTTCTGGTTGCACAGTAATCTGGCCACCTCAGGTGTCCCATGACCCTATGTCCTTGCTTACTCTTTACTCGACCTTCCTGGGGGGCTGTAATCTTTCCCCCCCATTCTTAACCTTGACTGCTGAGTACTGACTGCTATGCACCCTTGCATGTATGCTCTGCCCAATAAAAAGATTCTGGGAAACAGGACAGGTGCTGCCTTGCTTTCATGCTGCCACCAGGCACCTGAAACGGTGCAAGCCCTTACAGGCTTCCAGTTTTATGCACTAAGTTTGATGTAAGTTTTGTGATTTCTCAGCACCGTCTCCCTTGCTGACCCCATCCCAGGCTGGGGTGCACTAAATGCCCAACAAATAAATAAATAAATAAATAAATGTTTGCTTGGGAATTGTGTTTATATGCAAACTATTAACATTTTAGACTCTTTAAAAAGTGGGGCTTTGAAAGACTCACAGTTGAATTAACTCAATTTCAATACCCCTAAGAGAGTATATCAGTTACAATAAACTAGGTTATATTTTGACAACAATAATAGTTTATTTCTCATGTCACCCTACCTGTATTTTGCAGGTCAGCAGGGTTGTTCTGCTTAGCAGAGTAAATCAAGAGCCCAGCTGATGGATGGTCCATCACAACCCAATACTTCCAAGAATTCCAGGAAGAAGGATGGGACACAGCAAAGCGGACACTGTAGTAAGTTTGCCACCAGGGAATAACATATAACATTTCAACTTCTATTTCATTGGCCAATGTTTGTCCTATGGCAAGGTCTAATTTCAAAGGCAGGAGCAAAATGAGAGCCCATCGTCTGTCAAGAAAGAGCAAAGCAGGAAATATTTAATTCACAGCATTGCTCATTCCAGGAATCGGCATTCATTCCAGGGAAAGGCAGCCAAAACCACAGATGCTAAAGAACTTGACTCCACACAGGGTCTGAGGGAGACCCTCTGAGACGGAGCAGAATGACAGCTAGGCAAGAGCTCCAAACTCTCTGCTCTTTACAAGGGAAGCAAAATTTAATCCTTGGACTTTAACTTCTTTCTTGGAATTTAATAATGGGAACGTTTCAAAGGTTTATTGTTCAAAAGTGGGATATTTTATGGAGCTGATATTATATTTTTTCAAGTATTTTTAATGTTGCCATCTGGGCTCTGAAATTCTATATTGGCTGACGCAGCTGGGCACAAATTGAAATGAAAAATAGCATAAGGATGTATTTCCAGCCAAGAGTGCACATCCACCTTGCTGATCCTTTAACTCACGTTCTTCATCCATCCAATTTCAGACCTTTCTGTTAACAAAAGATAAACCTCCCACCTGTGGTGGCAAGAGGATACTCAAAGGATGCACGGCTGGCATTAGGAGAGGGTTCTCAGGAAAGAAGAAAAAGGAACATCTGGGAAAAGTTCATGGTCCCCAACACTGAGGGAAACAGCCACACTAGATGTATAAAACACGAAGGGATAATAAAGAAACAAAAAGCTGGTAAAAACTAAGGGCGGGCACTATTCCCTTGAGTGAGTAGTTCCAAGGTCTAGGCACATTGGGGTACCACTGGGAGGCATGGTCATTGCTATCTATCCAACCTACAATCCTCACTTGGGCTTAATTAATAATAAAGCTAATTTTTTAAAATCTCCATCTGAGGGCCAGACCCAGTGGCTTACACCTGTAATCTTAGCACTCTGGGAGGCTGAGTTGGTGGATTGCCTGAGACCAGACTGAGCAAGAGCAAGACACCCGTCTCTAAAAATAGCCAGGTGTTGTGCCCAGTGCCTGTAGTCCCAGCTACTCAGGAGGCTGAGGCAAGAGAATTGCTTGAGCTCAATGTGAGCTATGATGCCACAGCACTCTATCGAGGGCGATAAAGTGAGACTCTGTCTCAAAAAAAAAATTAAAAACTCCATCTGGGGTGGAGTAGGGAAATCAGATAGTGAGGAGAGGGGACAAGGGGGGGATGGAGTACACGGTGTATGGCACACCTCTTGGGGGGCAGGACACAGTGTAAGAGGAACTTTATCTAACAAATGCAATCAGTGTAACCTAATTCTTTGTATCCTCACTGAATCCCAAACAATTAAAAAAAACTCCATCTGTCTAGACCATTACTTCCCAATTTTGAACTTTTACTTCTCAAGTGGTTTGAAAGTTGGAAGTCAGAGGAAAAGCTGTGATTCAAACCACAATAGTGGGGCGGCGCCTGTGGCTCAAGGAGTAGAGTGCAGGCCCCATATACCAGGGGTGCCAGGTTCAAGCCCAGCCCCAGCCAAAACTGCAAAAACAAAACAAAACATAATAATGACACTAAGAAAACATTAAGGCAGAACACTTCTTTCAGATATAAGCTCAGAACTTCAAAATATAAAGTAGAGAAAAGTGGGATTATTTTAGGGAGAGGAGAACAAAGGGGATTATCAAGTCCCCTCATCTCCCTCACCTCCCTTGGGGTCCCTGAGTGCTTCTCTGAGCTTGAAAATCACTGTCTTAAAGGATTGGGGCCACTGGCCACTTTCCATGACAGAAGACTTTAATTCCTACATTTTCCCATTAAAAAAAATACCCCTGACCTCTCCTTTTGGAGTATTATAAGAATGAGGACTCTTCATTTCCTCTCTGACTCTACTGGGGACTCCTGGTGTTTAACATGTGAAAGAATCACCTGGGATTCCTGTTCACAGTACAGATCCTGAGGTCCCACCCATTGGGATATCATTCACCATTGCTACAAATCTCAGGAAGCTGCACTTCAAAATCACCCAGGTGTCATGGAAGAAGCCCAAGTGCCCATTGATCCACAAATGAATCAATAAATTGTGGTATATGTATACCATGGAATATTATGCAGCCTTAAAGAACAATGGAGACTTTACCTCCTTCATGTTTACATGGATGGAGCTGGAACATATTCTTCTTAGCAAAGTATATCAAGAATGGAAGAAAAAGTATCCAGTGTACTCAGCCCTACTATGAAACTAATTTATAGCTTTCATACAAAAGCTATAGCCCAATTATAGCCCAAGAATATGGGGATGGGGGAGGGGGTGTAGGGGAGGGGGGCAGGATGGGTGGAAGGAGGGTGATTGATGGGACAACACCTATGGTCCATCTTACAAGGGTACATGTGAAATTTTCTAAATGTAGAATATAAATGTCTTAACACAATAACTAGGAAAATGCCATGAAGGCTATGTTAACCAGTTTGGTGAAAATATTTCAAATTGTGTATAAAACCAGCACACTGTACCCCATGACTGCATTAATGTACACAGCTATGATTTAATTAAAAAAAAAAAATCACCCAGGTGAATCTGAGTCAGGTATCTTAAGGACTATATTTTGAGAAATACAAGTCTCAAACATAGAATATGAAAAAGAAAAAAACAACTAACGGAAAATACACTGAAAGTATCCAGTGGGCCTGGATCATGAAGGGCCTTGAATGTCAAGTGAGAACATTTTAACTTTATTCCATAAACAGAAGAGAACAACTGAAGGTATTTGAGCAGTAAAGGGGTATAATCAGAGGTAAACTTCAAGAAAAGCAATCTGAAAGTAAGATGTGAGATTATCAAGATGGGGAAAAAAGGCAAAGAAAAAAGGCTGTTGTGAAGGTCTAAGAAAGAGATGAGAAGCTTCTGGATTTGAACAGTGAAGATGGAAATCTAGAGAAGGGAATAGATAATAGTCCATGTTATGGACTAAATATTTGTGTTCCCTCAAAGTTCATATGCTGAATTTCTAACTCCCAATGTAATGGTGTCTACAGAGGTAATTCGGGTCAGATGAGATCATGAGGATGGGGCCCTCATGACAGATTAGTGCCTTATACGAAGAGACACCAGAGAGCTTGCTTGCTCACTCTCTCTCCAACACGTGAAGATACAGCAAAAAGATGACAAGGAAGAGAGCCCTCTTCAGAACCCAACTATGCTGGCACTTTGAGCTCGGACTTCCTAGCCTCCAGAACTGTTAAGAAAGAAATTTCTGTTATGTAAGCCACTCAGTCCTTGGTATTTTGTTATAGCAGACTGAGCTGACTAGGACAGCCTACAAAGATAGAACCAACATGATTTGGCAAGTTGGAATTGGAAATTAAGAGGAAAAATGGATTCAAACATGAGACCAGAGTTTCTAATCTCACCAGAAGGCAATATAGTTATTCCTTTAACAAAAATTAAAAGGGAATAAATTAAACTTTGGGACCGTCCTGGCCATGGCAGCCATTGTGCCTGCAGAGCCACTGGTCCTGCTAATATAGCAAGGGCAGTCATCAAGGCCCACATAATCCTCAAGCCACAACTGGTTGAATAAGTGTGGACGCCTGACCCAAAGGCAGCCAACTGAAAAGTTGAACAGGGACCTTTGCATTTTGTCTCTAAAGCCTGATCTCAGGCAACCAGATTGCTCTGAAGAAACTGGCAAGGAAATAAAGTGGTTAAACGTAAGGGGACCCTGAAGAGGTGTTGAGAAGGGTCTTGAACTAGAGAAGACTCACAAGCATAAGCAAAATGAAGAATCTTCTTAACCCAGTGTTGTTTCACATTTTTTATCTCACGGCGTACTTGAACCTATAAACTTCCCGACACACTTATGTTGATCAAAAAAAAGCAAAAGAAAGAATGTGCTTACTGTGCTTTGAACTGCCATTGAAAATAATCTAACTAATGATCTTTTAAAATGTTCACAGCACACCATGGTGCCATGAAACATCAGTTGAAAATCATTGTCTTAAAGCCTTAATGTCCACGTTGGTTCTCAGAAGCATTCATCTTACAACACGCCCCTCATTGCTCACCAACGTGAATGAGATTAGTTCACAGTCAATCAGAAGAGTGTGAGTAGGGACATACTGCATTGGGTGTACTTTCAGAAAATTGAGATACGGGGACCAGAGTGCTGGAAACACAGACCTGCAGCCCAGGAAGGAGTAAAGGCAATGTTGACTTGAAGGTCAGGTCCACAAACCATTAAGTGAAGGCTAGATGCCTTGACAAAGCGTATATGTTGCAATGAGAACAGAGACAAGCGTAAATCCCGAGGAAACCATTCACTTAGAGGGTGAAAGAGAAAGGGAAGGCAGAAGAGACAGAATCCACCTTTGTCAAGTCCCAGCTCATTTTGCATCAGGCTTGGCCATGATGAGTTGCATTGACCACATGAACAGAGCTGCTCTTATCCTATACAAGTCATGGTTAGTGGGAGATCTTTTCCCTCTGGCTTCCTGTTTTCAAGTAGAAATTGGCTGGGAGTGTTCTCAGGATCAACATGTGTGGGGTAGGAGAAGGAAAGGGGATCAAAGTGTCTCAGTCTGTCCAGGCTGCTACAACAAAACACTGCAGTGACTGTAGCAACAGATATTTATTTGTCAGTCTGGAGACTGGGAGCTTCTGACTGAGGCACCACCAGTTCCGATCCTGGTGATGGTCCCCTTCCTGGCCTGCAGATGGCCACGTCCTTGTGTCTTCACATGGCAGAGAGAGAATATCACTATTCTTCCTCCTCTATAAAGCCACCAGTCCCATCCCTCAGAACCTCGTCTAACCTTGATTAACTCCTCAAACACCCTTATTTCTAAATACCACCTCTTTGGGGGTAAAGTACTTCAGCATATGAATTTGGGTAAAGTTCTTCAGCATATGAATTTGAGGGGTAGAAGGACACAATTCAGCCCATAGCACAGAGGAAGAGATTCAGCTGCAACATGAATACAACAAGGCATCATATGACTGCCACGTTTAGCAAATACACATACAGGATGCCCACTTAAATTTGAATTTCAGACAAACAGCAAAATCAAAAGTTAAATAGCACTATGTCCCATGCAATATTTGAAACATACTATTAATAATACTGATATGATAAGATTGTATACCTCTCCAATGTACTTAGCCCTACTTGAAACCAATTTCATATGAAAGCTATAACCCAATTATAGCCCAAGAAGAAGGGGAAAGGGAAGAGGGAGGGGAGGGGGGGAGGATGGGTGGAGGGAGGGTAAGTGGTGCGACCACACCTACGGTGCATCTTACAAGGGTACATGTGAAATTTACTAAGTGTAGAGTATAAATGTCTGAACACAATAACTAAGAAAATGTGGTTAACCAGTTTGATGAAAATATTTCAAATGGTATATAAAACAAGCACATTGTACCCCATGATGGCATTAATGTACACAGCTATGATTTAATAAAAAAAGTAAAAAAATAAAATAATTTAAATTTAAAAAAAGATTGTATACCTCATTTTATCTAACATTATCTAAATAGATTATATCTATTATAATAATAGATAATATAAAATAATTATATCTATTATTTTACATTATCTAAATATACATTAATGTATTTTATATATACATATTTATATAAAGAACCTGCCCATATCAATAAGAAAGAACCCAATGGAAATCCACCATTCAATTAAACAGAACATAATTGAAAATGGTAAAGAATATAAACAGATGATAAGATGCAAATGTTCGAAACCATATAGGAAATGATCTTATGAATAAACTAAGTTAATAAAATAATTAGATATAAATCAAGTTAATGAAGTCAAGTTCATAAGATAATGATATATCAATTTTTGATCATCATCTTAAGGCAGAAGTTACCCTATTTGCAAGCTAACAAATTAGCCTTCCACAGTTATATGCTTTCACAGTGTTTTGCTATGTTGGCTGGACTCAAACTCTTTGAGTTCAAGTAGCACTGCCACCTCTGCCTCCCAAGTAGCCGTGGCTACAGATGTGTACCACCATACCTGGCTACATTTTCCAACAGAAGATAAGATGCTTAGGACAAAATGACCTTCTGATGAGCAAATACATGTATAAAATCTGTTTGGTGCTTATGTTTCTAATTTCAAGTTAATTATTTGCCATTCTGGTATACGAATCAGTCTCTTATAAGTTTGATTAGTGTGAGTCAGTTACCAAGAGTATAATATGACCAGCTCTAACTGTTGATTAACTGATAAAGTAAAATCTTATACCTGTAAAACTGGGAACAGAACCAGGATCCATAGAGACTATACCAAGTTACCGTCAATTTCACTGGACAGTTAGCCTTTCCCAAAGACATCTACCTCTCTGATTCCTTACTTCATCAAACCAAACTATTCTCAGCTGTACTTTTCTTTTTTTTTTTTTTTTTTCGGAGACAGAGTCTCACTTTGCTGCCCTTGATAGAATGCCATGGCATCATAGCTCACAGCAGCAACCTCAAACTCATGGTTTCAAGCAATCCTCTTAGCTCAGCCTCCCAAATAACTGAGACTACAGGTGCCCACCACTACACACAGCTATTTTTAGATATGGGGGTCTCACTCTGGCTCAGACTGGTCTTGAACTCCTGAGCTCAGGCAATCCACCAGCCCTATACTGAAATAACTTAGGAGACCTGGAAAAATAGAGTCAGACCCCCACTTAGATTAATTAATTGGTAATTTATTTTACCTGCCGCAGGGGCTGCTGCTCCAAGAGACAGTCAGCAGCTCAAGTGGGGGGGGTGGGGTGAGTTGTCTTTTATAGGCTTTGTGCAAGCATATTACAAAAGCGAAAAGTGGCTGGTTAAGGGGGGTTACAACTTGGGTAGTCATGGATACAGCAGTGGTTACAGTAATGTAATAATAATTAATACAGCTTCGGTTGACAATGGATACATCTCATATCACAATGGTTATGGTTATACAACAGTAATTAATCAAGTCTCAGTGAGTTTTCCACCATTGTTCATCTACTGAGAACTCGGGGGTTTTGTGAAACTTGGGACCTCTCTTCCTTGTACCG